>CAUYPK010169583.1:0-192846 GCA_963574355.1 Loris lydekkerianus
CCGGCGGACACACTTGTTTTTTTTTTTTTTTTTTTTTTTTTTTTTTTTTGTAAATATGGTGATGAACCCCAAACCTCCTTAATTAAAGGGCGGATGGCTTGTGATTTAGCTGTTCTTCCAGAGGTAGCCTGCAGTTGAAAATAGTTGACTGTAGAAAACGTTGGCATGAAACACCGGAAGTGATATTTTGGAAAAGGTGATTAGATGAGGTTCTAAAGTTGTTAAGTGCTTTTTTGAAAATTAAAGATATTATCTTTGATTAGTGAAGTTATTTCTTTAAAAGGAAATGTTTTAAAAATATTACACTTCACAGTTGATCCCTTTCAGAAGTAGACTGAAATTAAATTAACCAGTATTTTGATTGTTAAGATACTTCTGTGAGAGGATAGGAAAAGATTGGTTCCTTCTTTGATTTGGCTCTCTTCCTTGCCTACTGGTTTTAAAATAATTTCAGGTTTCTTTTATCTAAAAAGAAGTGCAATAATGTAAAAGCCAAATTTAGTTTCTGGTAAATCCTTTTATGCTAAAGATTTTTAAAAATGATACAGATGTCATTTGTGATTAGATGATCTTATTGAATGAGTCTGTCAAGACTGTCAGCTCTCTAATAGTTTTGGCTAAAATGCTTTGCTTTGGCAACTTTATATTGTTTGAGGTTCTTTTGGGTATGGTTTGAATAAAGCACAATATAATTCTAGTACCACTGCAAAATCTTGGACCTTAGGAAGTATAGTTTTATGCATTAGCAAACTGGCATGCTGTCAGTTGTTAGATTCCAAAGTGAGAGATTTTTTTTTTTTTTTGAAAAGCTCTTGATGAATTCAAGTCTGAAGTATTTGAAATAATAATGTATCATGCAAATACACGATACATGTTACATTATCCTTGCTCTTTGTCTTCACATATTTTCAGAACCGAGCAGTAATTTGAATCCAATTTAGTGTTCTTTTGTAATGAGTATGGCTGTGACGATGGCACATACTCAAGAGCATTTACCTACAGTGTCATAACCACATAAGGTAATATTGATAGCTCATATTGCAAATGCTGTCAAGGCATTTGATGAGGAATGAGCATTTGATCTGGAATGAAATTTATTTTTAAGTGATTTTCAACAAGATTTCATTGTTTTAGCTTCTACTGAGTGCCTACTGGGTATTATGGAGAATAAAACAGAAAGAGGTTCCAGGAGTTAAATTGCTTACCCATTGGAGAAAGAAAATACATATATGAGATATCATGGCCAACAATTGGAACATAGAGGAGTATAGAATAAGAACTATAAAAACTAAGAATAAAGACAGATCACTGGAACATGGGGTTTGCCCTAGAAACTTTATAAAGAAAATCAGACTTGATTTAATTCTTGATAGATCCAAAGGGGTAGAATTTAGCATAGTATGGGCTAAGGCACTTGATTTTCTAATCCTTACGCACATAATTCTCCCCATTACACCTAAAGGGGAAGAGACTATCAGTGTAAATTAACTCTTTTGTAGTGGGTATAGTTTCTTATGATAAATTACATACAAAATTAATAAATTAAATGTAAGTAATTGTATAAATGTACATTTTATACATGTCAGACTTTAAAATAATAGATTTCCTGGGGCAAGTAATGATGTATTTTTAGAAGATATAGAGAGTATTAAGTTCACATATTTTTAAAATCTGACAATTTTCTATTGCCTACTAAAAGAATCTAAGTGTTTAATAAAAGACTGGTTTAATTAGTACAACTTTAGATTGTTAAGATGCACCAAAGACTATTTCCTGGTAAAATATATTAGGGAAATTCTATAAGCAATAAGCATTTTGCTTCATTGAAGGATATGATAGGTTAGTTTTTAGTACTATAATTTAGGAATGCTGTTGCTATCATTTTCTGAAAACAAAGGGAAGTTGAAATTCTAGCATAATGTTATTAATAATGCATGTGTTAATAATTGACATCAGTGTTTAAATTGCATTTACAAACCTCTGTAAAACTTATTTCATTTGTTGTCAGCAATAGTCTTCTTTGATTAAAGTTATTACTAATAAACTTTAATTCACAGTAACTAATAATTTTTAGGCTAAACAAATCTGAGTGTTATTTTGAACATTCTCTATTTCGAACCTCAGCTATTTTTTGGTGAAATAGTTAAATAAATTAATATTTTGAAATTAATTTAAAAAGTTACACCTAGTAGTCTTAATATGTTGGTATTGTTGTTGCAGCAGCTCTGAAAGTAGTAAAACTTCAGCAACTTTTATTCTGAGTAATCATATAATGAATGCAGACATACTGATACTTGTTCTATAATATTTTTGTTACAATGCAAGAAGTACTGAAGTCTAGCATTTCTGATATTCATGGGTGAAATTATTCTGACAACTGGGACTTCCAATCTGGCTAATTTTATTATTATTATTATTATTATTAATTATTATTATTTGGAGACAGTCTCACTTTGTTGCCTTTGGTAGAGTGCCGTGGTGTCATAGATCACAGGAACCTTCAACTCTTGGGCTCAAGCAATTTTCTACTCTCAGCCTCCCTACTAGCTGGGACTACAGGCGCCCACTACAATGCCTGGCTATTTTTTTTTTCTGTTTGTTTGGTTAGCAGGTCCTGGCTGAGTTGGAACCTACCAGCCCCAGTGCACGTGGCTGGAACCCTAACCACTGAGCAATGGGCGCCCAGCCAGTCTGGCTAATTTTAATAATTTAAACCAAAAAAGAGCACAACATACTTAATACTCAGATCACTAGTTACCTCTGATGCTCTTTTGAGAGGGGGAAAAGCTAGTTCTTTATTTCGTGTCTTTTATAGTAATGATAATTTGTCTCTACTGTGTACCTTATTCCTCTGTTTACAGATTTTACATCTTAGGAATAAGAGCAAAGGAAGCAGTAACATAGAAGTCATTGGATCAACTGGAATAAAAATTTAGCTCTTTGGAGGTTTTTAACTAATTAGTATTCTCTCCATCTCGTACCTCCTTTAACATTCCTATGACATGAAAAAGCTTTGCTGTGTATTTATGGATGAAAGGAAGAAAGACCAAGTATTCATGTAACACTTCTCATAGCTAAACATCAAATGCAGAATAGAAATTAGAGAAATCTATTTAATTCTTAGCAGTCTATGCTAACAGAGTGGAATACAAGCTTAGACAGAATTTAAAATCATTTGATTTTGGAAAGTAATTTTATATTTACATTTGAATATGAATGCTTTTAATATAGGTAGTCCTAGAGACTCAGTTAACTAAAGGTTATGGAATACAGTCTCTTGGCTAATGATTTTTCCAATTAAGGATTAATCCAAGTATGTAATGAACTGGAACAGGGATGTTTTGCATAAGATGTTTGTAGCGTTAAGTTGTACATGATTTGTTGATCACTGAGCCAATTGTGTGTGTCTTGATTAAATATTTTTGATTGCAGATAATAAAGGTCTACTTCAAACTAGCTTAAAGCAAAAAAGAAGAAGAGCAAGAAGAAGGAGAAGAAAAATCAGCAGCAGTAAGCAACAGCATTTATGTTAAGGGTAAGAGAGATTTTCATGGAACCCAAGGGCAGAAAATGTAGTCTAGGTGCATGAGGAACCTGGACTGGGATGAAAAGCTGTCATATGCTAAGGAAACCTTCCTTTTTCTCTTTCTCCTCACGTTCCCTATGGACATAGGGTCTCTGTTTATCTTTGTTTCTTTCAGCATAGCTACTTCATTCTTTTCATTCCCTTAGGACATAGTCAAATACAGTTTATTCAAGAGCTCCCAAGTTTACATATTCTAAATTCAGCCAATCAGAAAAGACTCAGTATCTCTGAATCCTAATTCCCAATTTTGAATGACCAAGTTTGGACCACATGTCCAGGCAAAATCTGTTTATCTATGTCTGGAAGGGCAAAATAATGTTTTATAAACATGGATATCAGGCACCAAACCTAAGTGATGAGGATGCATGGTTTCAAGAAAAGGGGGAGATATGGGCTGAAGATAATCTCAAATGATGTCTACCATGAATTATAAACTATGATGCATGGAATACATTATATAGAGACACATGTATAAAATATATATTTAAAAAAACAAAACAACATATTTGCCATATGTTTAACTTTATTCATAGAATAAGAATGTACATTAGAGATCATATCACCTACTTATTTTAAGAAGATAGAAAACAAGGCCTAGAGATGCTTGAAAAATATAAAATTATCCAAGATCACACAAAATGTTAATAGAAAATCTGTGACTAAAATCTAAAACTTGGGCTTGGTGCCTGTGGCTCAAGTGGCTAAGGCGCCAGCCACATACACCTGAGCTGGCGGGTTTGAATCTAGCCCAGACCCGCCAAACAACAATGACTGCTACAACCAAAAAATAGCTGGGCATTGTGGCTGGTGCCTGTAGTCCCAGCTACTTGGGAGGCAGAGGCAGGAGAATCGCTTGAGACCAGGAGTTGGAGGTTGCTGTGAGCTGTGATGCTATGGCACTCTACCCAGGGCGACAGCTTGAGGCTCTGTCTCATAAAAAGAAAAAAAAAAAAAAAAAAGAAAGAAAGAAAAGAAAATAACAAAATAAAAATAAATAAAATCTAAAAGTTGTACATTCTAGTTTTTCCTAGATACATCCTAGTAACCAAAACTTGTGCTTTCTAGTTTTTCCTAGATATATCCCAGTAACTGATAAAATGTTAACACACTTTAAAAGAAGCCTTGTAAAATATACAGCACTATTTGATGAACAATTTTATCTAAGTAAAGTAAATATAGAGGAAAACCAAGACCGTTATTCTATGTTGTTACATCCAAATATAAAAATATAGACAATTCATGGTAAATATCTGCTTTTTTTGAAAAATAAAAATTATATAAAAAGTTTCTGAAGTAGCCAGGCGTGGTGGCTCCTGTCCATAATCTTAGCACTCTGGGAGGCTGAGGCAGGTGGATTGCTTGAGCTCAGGAGTTCAAGACCAGCCTGAGCAAGAGCAAGATCCCCATTTCTACTAAAAACAGAAAAGATAGCTGGGTATAGTGGCTCACGTTTGTCGTCCCAGCTCTTAGGTGGCTGAGGCAAGAGGATTGCTTAAGCCCAAGAGTTTTAAGTTGCTGTGAGCTATGATGCCATAGCACCCTATCCAAGGTGATAAAGTGAGACTCTGTCTTAAAAAAAGATTCTGAAGAGCAGCAAATATGATATACTGGCTACTGGGAAACCTAGATTGTAAATTGAATAGGATTTTTTTCCCTTTTTATCTATACATTCTTTCAACATTTATTTACTTAATGTCTGCTACATGTCTAGGTCCATTTTAAGGGTATAGTGGTAAACAGAACAAAGTTCCTACACTCATGGAGTTTGCATTCTGGAGGATGATACAGACAATGAGTAAACAGGAGATATATATAATTTCAGATAATATATATATAATTTCAGATAATGATAAGAGCCATGAGGCCAATAAAACAAGAGAAAGGAAAAGGAGCAATGAGTGGCACTGTTTTAAATACAGTGGTTAGGAAAGGTGTTTCTGATGAGGTGACATTGAGCGAAGATGTGAATGAAGCAAGGAAGTAGAACCTGTGAATATCTGGAGGAAGAACATTTCAGGCAGAAAGAATAGAATGAACAAAGGCTCTGAGGTGGGAATCTACTTGGAATGTTCAAGGATAGCAATGAGGCCAATATATTTAGAATGTAGAGAATAGAGATTGTAGTAGTAAATAAGGTAAAATATATATTCTGAGACAAAATCACATAGGTTTTTGTACAACAAAGTAGGAGTTTTAATTTCACACTATATGATAGGAAGGCATTGGGAGGTTGAGAGAAGAAGAGTTTACTTGATAACATTTATATTCTGGTTTATGTGTGAAGATGGCAGGAGAAGAAACAGGAACATCAATTAGGAGGATGTTACAGAAATTTAGATGACTGCACTGCTGGTGGGAATGCAAATTAATATATTCCTTTTGAAGTTTCAAGTCTTGTTATCCTTCACATATTGCTATAAAGAAAGTACTTTCGGAGGCACCTATGGCTCAGTGGGTGGGGCACCGGCCCCATATACCGAGGATGGCGGGTTCAAACCCAGCCCCAGCCAAACTGCAACAAAAAAATAGCAGGGCATTGTGGTGGGCGCCTGTAGTCCCAGCTACTCGGAAGGCTGAGGCAGGAGAATCACCTAGGCCTATGAGCTGGAGGTTACTGTGAGCTGTGATGCCACAGCACTCTAATGAGGGCAATAGAGTGAGATTCTGCTTCTACAAAAAAAAAAAAAAAGAAAGAAAGAAAAAAGAAAGTACTTTCACAGGAACAATAAATGAGAAGTATAAATTTCTGTTTAAAAGAAAACCAAAAAAAAAAAAATTCACAATTTAAAAATAAGGAAGAAAGAATATCTCAAGTATAATAACAAAAACTAAAAAAAAAAAAGAGTTCCAAGTGATTCAATCCCAAAACAAAACAAGCCTAGGGCAAGATTTCCCAGGCTGGCAATTGGGCTCCAAAGGGCACACTTTCTTCAGTGGAAAGTATTTGAAACAGGGCACTGCTTAATATCAGCAGCTTTCTGTTGAAGGAAGAGACTGTCAAATACGGTTTTCAGTCCTCCTTCCCATAAATCCAGGACTGTGAAAGTCTTTGAAAACACCAAATAATTTTCAGGATCCCAGAGGCCATGAGCTTTATCATCTTCTTATGATAGTTTATAAATCCAGTTCTTCAAAATAATTTATTTGGAAACTCTGATCTCTGCATGCAAAAGGAAAACTATTCCAGTAGGACCTAGCTGTCTCAGGGTTTGTGCTGCCCCCCTCCCTGGAAGGCCCAGACTTCAAGGTCACATCTACTCCCAGCTGATATCTCTCTCTCTGCAGATTCCTCTTACCTGAGCTGTTGCCTGAGCAATACTGAGTCATAAAATGAGAACTTATCACACGCTATTCCTGCCACCTTGTTTTCTGATTGGTCTCCTCGGCCTATGACTTCTCCCCAGCTGCCTGCACCCCACAGAAACAGAGACGGCCAGCTGCCAGCAGTTCCCAAAGCCTCACAGGTGCAAAGTGTTCCCCACAAATGGAACACTAACAGGTAGCCCCTTGATCTCCAGTCACAGCCTGGGGAAGGAGACACTCTGTCACTTGCCTCTCGTGGGCAATTCCCTTGAGTGAGAAAGAGCTTTCTGCACTCCTGCTGCAGTCTGTTAAAATTATGATAAATAATCCTTTCACATTCAGAGGTGCTTTAAGGTGTGGTCCCAGTGAATTGTTACACTTTCTGTAAGTGCATGGGAGCAGCACAGTCTCCCAGAAACTTCCAGACTGCCTATGTCAGAACAATGCCACACAGCTCCGCCACCAAAGCCTCTGTCGTGGAAGTGGGTGCTCCAGTGGTACACAGTTAAAGAGCATTTACAGATCCTAAAGAAAGTATGATCAGAGTACAACTGAGCCCCCACAGAACTGATAAATTAGGTGGCAACTATTTGCAATAACAAAAGAATTTTCCAGTGGGTTCCTCTATACAGCAAACTAAGTACATTCAGGCTGTATGTTGATTTCCTCCCTTCAGTGGATTTCCCTTTTCAGAACACCCCATCTGAAAAGGCGTATCTGTACGGAGGTGGACATGGAGGAATTAGGGAAGCAGGGCAGGCTGGCTGCCTCCTGCCCTCCGGCCTTTCTAAGGAGAGGCTCCCTGGCCTATACTCCTGGTGGCCCCCTCATCTGCTGCCACCACTTGAAGGCCCAAGGATCCACCCTCCAAACATGCAGGACTCCCCGGTGGCTGCTGTACTCACACCCAGCTGCTGCACCACTCCGGCTGTGGTTTGCCTTGCTTGGTCACCTACTCCAGGAGGCCTGAGAAGAACCCCAGGGAACACAGGGCACACACGGGTTATACCTCAGTTACAGGACAACTGTCGCTGCTAACTTCTCTGGACAAAAGAATCAATAACTCTCTCTGGCCACTGGATCCCATGCCTGCCAAAGCTCTGGCTGCTCTTTTATTTTTGCCTTTTCTTTTTTTTTTCCTTTCCTTTTGCTCTGGTGCTCACGCTGGAATGCAGTGGCACCATCACAGCTCACTGCAGCCTCCAACTCCTGGGCTCAAGCGATCCTCCTGCCTCAGCCTCCCAAGGAACTGGAACGACATACAGGAGTGTGCACTAGGCCCGGCTAATTTTTAACTTTTTTTGTATTGCCTAGGCTGGGCTGCTCATTAGGGTCCAACTTCTAGTCGCTCCACCTCTCCTAACCCCACACACACACTTATTTCCTCTTCCATCTCCAAGCCAAGGCTGAGCACTTCCCCCAGAGCCCATGGTCCTCAGGAAACAAACCCTAAGTCCTCAGGGACAAAACTGCTCTCTCCCCACCACCTGTGGCCAGTGTTGGGTCAGCATGGACCTGCAGAAACTCCCTGGGACTACTGCTCACATTCTTGTCTCTCTGGGCTGTCTTTTTCTTTTTTTTTTTTTCTTTTTCTTCTTTTTTTGAGACAAGGTCTATGTTGCCCAGGCTGGTCTTAAACTCTTGGTGCTGGGATTACAGGCATGAACCACCGCACACAGCCTGGCCTTCATCTCTCACGCTGTCATTTCTCTCCCAAGTGACTGCCCGAGCCACCCCATGTCATGAATGAAGCCCACGCTCTCTATTTTACATTCTGAAGTTTTTCTGAAAGTCTCCCTGTCTTCTTAGCTCCTCCCCTATCCCCCCATCACTACTGGCTCCTGAGGTCACATGATACATCTCTGGGGGGGGGGCCTCCCCTCGGGTCATCAGCTCTGGTTCTCTGCTCTGTTCAAGTGATCTTACAGAGCAGGGCTGTCCTCTGCCCAACATGGCACCACCAGCCTCGGCTGACTGTTTCCATTGCCAGGCTCAGCGGCTCATGCCTGAAATCCCAGCTACTTGGAAAGCTGACGTGGGAGGATCCCTAGATGGCCAGAAGCTCATGACCAGCCTGGGAGACAGAATGGAAGTCTGCATCTGAATAAATAAATAAATAAAAATGTAAGTTAATTAAACTTAAATAAAATTTAAAATTCAGCTCCTTGGTGAAGCTAACCACATTTCGAGCACTTAATAGCTACATATCCCTAGGGGCTACCGTATGGGATAGTACAAATATAAGATAGTCCCATCTGCACAGACAGTTCTGTGGACAGCGCATCACAGGGCACCCAAACACACCCATGCACTATTGCTCTGACCACAGCAAGGAAGGTTCTGGAAACAGAGGGGAGAGGGCAAGTTTGCCACAGCGGGATTTAACCAAGACATTGTTTAGAAGGAAGCAAGATTTGAACTAGGTTTTTGAAATCATGATTAAGACTTTTATCTATATAGTGCTCTTTGAAGAATTTTTACACATATTTTAAAATAATATGGTTTCAAAGGGGTGGCGTTTCATATGACAGGACAGCATGTGCAGATGCTAGGGAGGGCGTGCAAAGGCTGAGAAGATGGTACAAGTTCTTGCTCAAGGAGACAAACATTCTTTACTGAGGAAATATTAAAAGGCCATTTGGATTCTGCCTAAGGATATTCTGACTCACTTTTACATTCTGTTTTGTGACCTTACCAACACTCCACACTCCCACCAGGTTAACACCAACCCCTTATTAACCCAGGGAGGACAGACCACAGCCCGTTATGCAACAAATCTGATGGTGCCTCTTTTCTGCAAAGACTCCATTCCCCTCAAATCAGTTATTATAAAGGTGCTCCAGCATATTCTGATCAGGTAATTGTCATTGCAGCTGTAACGATGTGTCAGAGCAAGACCAAAAAGAGCTAAAACAGAACAGAAGAAAGAAAAGAACATATGGCTATCAAAACATACCTCTATTTTTAACGCATCTCCTGTTGACTCTCTGCTTTTCTCTGCATAGTCCATAGCCAAGAATCCTGGCATCAAAAGCTGTGCTTTCTGCTTTCCAGGCCCCCTTTGGCTTAGCAATGCTCTGGCTAGTGGTTACCACATGGGGCAGCACAGGCCAGTGCTTAAACTTAACAGACAAGGAGAAGGCTCAGAAGAAGGAAAAGTCGGAGCTCTGGGTTAGCCATGGTTTTAGGATTTAAAGAACAGGTCTGAAAACAGTCCCTGGTGTACATTTTTGAGTCCAGATCACCAGGGATTTGAGACTAGCACCCTCCTAAGGGTGAGCTATCTCCTAGAGAGGCTTAACCCCACTGGACATTGTACAAGAGAAGGTTCCCATCTCTCCATCTGAATCCAGAAACAACGTGCCTGATGGTGAAGTTCATACTACAATAGCTGCCAACTGTTTTTCTAGATGTTCACAGTGTCCCCAGAGTTAACACGGGTGTTTGATCCCAGACAGTTTCTATTCAGTGTATTTCCCAAGCCATATTTTCAAAGTTAACAATTTAATTCAATCTCATATTGTTGACTTCCTCCAGAATAACAATGCTGCTTCTCCAAACTCTTACTGTCTATAAACATTATGTGAAGGTTTTCCCAAAAATAAATCCTGAGATTAAACACCAGTACACGATCTTCATTTAACTGGTTTAACTAACTGTAAAATACTAGATTTGGTAACGCAATGCTCTCAAGTCCATTGTAACTGGGATGCAGGAGCTCCTGAAGAAAATTAAAGAAAACCTTTGATTTTCACACTGCCTTTTATCAAAACTGAGCCTTCCCCTTGAAACACTTGGCCAAGTAAAAAAAGTCTCTCCATGAGTTTTCTGCAATTGAATTTTCACCCTGAAAACTCCAATCCTGGACTATGCTTCACTTGGAGATCAGGAGGACATTCAGTCATTTATAACCAAGGGTAAACCAAGCCTGAAACCAATAAAACAGACTGCACTAAATATGCGCGTCAAAAAAGTGGTTTTCCCATAGCCAATTGCACTTATCTTCTGTAATGACTACAAACATAAAGGCAGATTTATTATCTTATAATTTCCAACATCAGAAGTCTAAATCAGGTCTGCAGGGCTGTCTTCCTTCTGGAGACTGTGAGGCAAACTCTGTTGGTTCCTGGACGTCCTCAAGCACTGCAACATCTTCAACTCTCTCTCTGGGACTTCTGCTTCCATCGTCACATTTCCTCTGACCCTGAACATGCTGCTTCCCTCATATAAAGACCCTTGTGATTACAATGGGCCCACCAGATAATTCAAGATAATCTTCGTATCTCAAGATCCTCACATCTCCATCTGCCACTTAAGGGAACATATTCCCAGGTTCCAGGGGTTAGGACACAGACATCTTTGGGAGGCCATTATTCTGTCTACCACACCAATCTTATAAACTCATCTCCCATCTATCTGATTAATAATAATTTTCTGAAATACCAGAGATTACTCAAAAATTCATGACACAGTCTTATCAGCTGAAGTTTTACATTTGCATTATGCATCTCAACCTCAGGTGGAATACACTGGGATTAGCTCAAAAGAATGTGAATTAATTTTCTAAACTAGCTTAGACTGCTTAATTTTTCCCATTTCTTAACAAGATAGCATGTAATTCTATTCGCTAAAAGAGTGGATTTCCCTGTACCCCCAAGGGATGTTGGTGATAAAACATGAGGTCACAGATAAGCCTCCATCTCAGTTCAATTCATTCTTGGTAGCTGAGGTCTTAAAACTTGTGTGGTTTTCTGGTCACTTCTCACTGACTCACTACCTCTTAGGGACACATGTGAACTAGTACCAGGCTGAACCAAAAAGGATTTCCAATAATAATACACGTACTCAAAAGACATGAAACGGTATATGGAAATAAATGGCTATTCTTTCTTCCACCCTATCTTAGTTGGAAATACATTTTAAAATATGAATTAAAGGAATGAGAAGGAAAGGCTTTGCTGATTCTCAAACATGCCTATCTGGATGTTAGCTTTCTTCATTTACATCTAAGAAAAACTAATCTGAGAAGGATGGAATACAGTTACCCTCAGCTGGGAAGGAATTAAGTTGGAGGCGGATGAAATGAATGTAATTAGCATAGAGCTCCTGAGAGCTCTGAGATACTTAAAAGGTAAGAGTCAGCAGGTGTAAAGGGCAGAAAGCCACAGGGTGCCTCTCCACGAGTTTGGGGCTTTTTAAAATCTAAGGATCATTTAATTCACGGGACTCATACAGGTCTGGTGTGTTAATAGAAAAGGCTTTTCCTGTTTTAGTGGAAACTCAGGCAAGAAAGGGTTATTTGGGATGTGTAAGTCCTAGGAAGACACTCAACTGAAATTCAATAAAATGCTGTCTCTCAGAACACTGTCCTGTAACCGCTTTTGAAGGCAAGATATAATTGTGAGTTGGATTTCATATCCTTCACCTGACAGCTTAACCTCAACATGTGCAAGTGCGGGGCAAAGCACTACCTACCACAGAAGCAGGCTGGAAAGAATGAACTTCATGGGTAAAACTTTAACCCTCAAATATTTTCAACAACATAAAACCAAGGCAGGCTAATGGCTGAGTCCCTAGTTTAATCTTTTGCCAAGTAATGAATCCAGAAACAGAAAAGAGTGAGAGATCATGCATAAGCAGCCTCAGAAGAGTCATGAATAACCAGCGCCCCCAGCTTTTGTTTCTTATTTTGTTTTGTTTTATATCACAGGAGTTTGAGGGGATAGGTGAAAAGCATTTATCCCGGGGCCTGACTTCCAGGGGTCATCCAGTGCCCATTTACACAGTGGTTGGAGGAAGTGTAAATGCGGTGCAGTCTCGCCAGGCGAGTAGAGAAAGGAAGAAAACTGGCTTCCGCCCCCTTCCTGAGCAGGCACTGAGAATCAGGGGGGGTGGCCATGGCCAGGACATCACTAATCATCTGCACTCTGCGTACACATCAAGCCTGCCAGTCCACAAATGCGAGCACGCCAAGGGTGTGGGCCAGGCACACCTTTATGGAAGGCTAGTCCCAAGCACCTCAGCATTGGGAAAGAAGTAAATTCAGTTATCTCATCTCTCATCTATTTACATTAATTTGTCTGAAAGGCAGACAGGGTAAGTGCAGCCATCATTTCACTTCTAAATCAAAGGTGTTACCGGGCATAGTTATCAGCTGGTACCAGAAGATGCCAAGTTGGTGACATAAACACCATTGACTTAACCAGCATTCACAGAGAAATACAAGAGAAGACTGTCCTTTTAAAGTGATCTAGACTGTGTTTTCCATTCTAAATAATGACTTTCTGAGATGAAAAATTCATAAACCTAAATGGAGACGCTCTCAAATTTGTATAAAGTCTCATTTTAAAAGCACTTCCAAGTCCATGTGGAAGGAGGGACGTGGGAAGAAAAAGCCCGGATGGCCCCCTGGACGTGGGGACATCAGTTCTGCCCACATCTCCAATTCGAGAACGTGGTAAGACCCAGTAAGTTCACCTTCCATGCACTTGGCTCCTAACAAGATGTATGAATGCCATTTTCTGCTTATCAACATCTCTGTGGGCTGAAAAGAAGAAAAAATGTGTCTCGGTGCATCTGGTATTAGGAATAAATCTACCTCCACAAATGGTACTTGAAGAGAGAATCATTATTCATCACACTTCTCACATTTTGCATCTCCATTGAAATAAAAACATTTACATTTTTTTATCCTGACTTTGCTAGACTACAAAATATCAGATGATTCATCACTGGTAGGTAACCAGGTTAGCAAAAAAAATTAAAAAGGAGGAGAAAAGAAGCAACAGCAAAGAAAAAATTGAAATGAGCAGTGTGTCTTAAACCTGGAACTGAACTTGGAAACAGACCAAAACGTGCCAAGAGTTGCTACGAATCTCCACAATAAAAACCAAGCCCAGGGAATGAAGAGTAGTCAGGACACTGTTCTCCTGGCCCAGATGCTGGTTCAGGTGCCATCTGGAAGCAACAGCAACTAGTAAGGAAAGAAGAAAGATTCAACGATCGGGAAAGTGTTCCCTAAATCGGTCCCTCCTTCGGGGAATCAAAGCTTTAATGTGAAAGGGTCCTCCTGTATCTTTCACATGTACAAGTTGAGAATTGTTTTCTCAAGGCCAGTAGCGTAGAAAATATTCTTCAAAACTCTTGACCAGTGAGATGGGAAGGGTTATAGACTGAATTGAGCACTGCCCCTACCCCCAAGCCCTCACCCCCATCCAAAATTCATATGTTGAAGCCCTAACCCCTACTACCCAGATTATGACTGCATTGTGAGAGAGGGTCTTCAAGAGGTAGTTAAAGGCCAGGTGTGGTGGCTCACACTTATAACCCTAGTTCTTTGGGAGGTCAAAGAGGAGGAATCATTTGAGGTCAAGAGTTCAAGTCCTCCTGAGCAACACAGCAAGACCCCATCTCTACCAAAAATAGAAAAATTACCTGGACACAGCAGTGCATGCCCATAGTCCAGTTACTCTAGAGGCCAAGACAGGAGGATCGCTTGAGCCCAGGAGTGTGAGGCTGAAGTCAGCCATGATAACACCTCTACATTCTGGCCTGGGCAACACAGCGAGACACTATCTCAAACATATATATATGTTATAATTAAGGTAAACTGATGGTGTGAGAGTGGGCCCTAATCCAATCTGCCCAGTATCCTTATCAGAATAGGAGATTAGGACATAGAGGCGCACACTGGCAAGACCATGCGAGGACACAGAGAGGAAGGCCATCGGCAGCCAAGGGGAGAGGCCTCAGAAGAAGCCAACACAGCCCATACCTTGATCTTGGAGTCAGTCCCCAGAATTATATGCAAATAAATGTCAGTTGTCTAAGCCAACTATTCTGTGGCACTTTGTTACGGCAGCCCAGGCAAACAAATGCAGCTGGCATGGAGCAAACCTTCGGTTAAAACGTCAGAAGCAGATGCCTCCCTGATCTTCCTGCCCCTGACCCCATGGCTTGGCTTCCTCTGCTGTCCTCTCACCTCGAGTTCCCAGGAGCCCGGGATCCTCACACGGCACCCCCAATTGAAATCAAGTAATAGGGAATTTTACCCCAAATGTGCTTGGTTCTCAGTATTAGGAAAGTAATCTGATTAAACATATGGACACACATAACTATACTAGTACAAACTCTCAGCTGTTGTACGCCCTGTGGCTTCAGACACCCGGTCCTTCTCATGTCTTCCCTTCTCCTCTGCTAGTTTCCAGGGACAGCACACAGGAAATAAGCACATATTGACCAAATTAAGAATTGTATCACATGGAAAGCTAGACATAGTGGCTGGAGCCTGCAGTCCCAGCTATTTGGGAGGGTGAGGTAGGAGAATTGCTTAAGGCCAAGGAGTTCAATACCAGCCTGGGCAATACAGTGAGATCCCACAGGAAATTTCCACATGGTTATGAGGAATTTTATTACTAACTTCAAACTATGCACCAAATTCCAGGGAGCATTTTGGCTTTTTTTTTTCCTCCCACCCACTCTCCAGTTCCAAAATGAAAGAATTTGTTAAAGGGTAACCATTGATGACTATCTGAGACTTCTGGATGAGGACTCGTAGCAACAGTGGGCCCTCCTGTGTGCCACCTACAGGGCCAGGCTATCATTCAGAATGGCCCAAAGTCACTATAAACTTTCAAAAAAAAGAAAGCATGCAGGAGCTTCCAGAAGGTTAAGTCACCTGGAAAATTATTGAAAACATCCAAATCTTCACTTCATAAAAACTAGACATTACTCAAGGTTTTGTGATTTCTCTAGTATTTTACAAAAATAACAAAGAGGTGACAGAGTTAACATCACCCTGAGCTGCAGGTGTGGCTCAAAGTGTGTTTCACATGTAAACTGCATAACTTGCAAATGTTCCCTGTTAAATTCCTTAAATAAAGAACCTTAACAGTAGCAGAGTCCAATTTAACACTTGTTCCATAGAGAAGAAAGGTGCAGAGTAACTACCGAGCTCTCTGCCCACACACATCTGCTCCGTCAAGCACTTGGCGCGTTAACCTCCTGGTACTTACTCAGAACTTGGCAACTATAGGATTGCAGAAGGGGTGGCTGGCTATCAGAAGCAGTTCTCTCTTTCAGATAACAAATATATGTGTATGTAATTTTCTTTCCTCATTGAAGCAGCATAATATAGGGGCGTTAATTCCACAAAGACAGTGAGGTGGCACTGATGTCTTGGCAGCAACAATAAATCAATACAAAGGTGCATTGGCAGTAACAGTTTCAACACTTTACATATGGACCACAAGAAATATTTAGCATCTTCGTTCATCAATGGTTTCCTACAAAGGACCTACTTTTTTTTTTTTTTTTTTGAGACAGAGTCTCACTGTATCGCCCTCGGTAGAGTGCCGTGGTGTCACAGCTCACAGCAACCTCCAACTCTTGGGCTTAAGCGATTCTCTTGCCTCAGCCTCCCAAGTAGCTGGGACTTCAGGCACTCGCCACAACGCCCAGCTATTTTTTTTATTGTAGTTGTCATTGTTGTTTGGCAGGCCCAGACGGGGTTTGAACCTGCCAGCCCCTGTGTATGTGGCCAGCGCCCTCACCACTGAGCTACAGGCACCAAGCCTAATGACCTACATCCTTATAGGGTGACAGCACACAGGCTCTGTCCCACACAGGTTTTGAGTTCTGCCTCAAAATGACAAGCTGTGCCTCAGTTAAAATGGAGATAATATATACCTCCTGTGGTCTTGGGAGGAGTCAGTGGGTTAACACAGGAAAAGCTCTGACAATGGGACCCGGCCCTTAGTAATTGCTCAGTAGTGTCAAGTACTATTTCAGTTAGTTAATGCTTATCAGCCCCTGATCACAGCAAACCTACATTCCTGGCAGGGACCTCTGCAAACAGCATGTCCCCACGACTGGAAGCTTCACCTCTAAAGAAGTCTTTGGCCCCCTGTCTTTCTCCCCCATGAGAAGTTCAGTAGTCTTGGGCCATCAACTTTCCCTTTCATGAAGATCCAATATCACCTGCTCTCCAGGGTCACCTCCAAGTCCTGCCTGGTGAAAGGAAGGGAGAGTTCAAGGGGCGAGAGGGCGCAGAAACTGAATGCCGTTCAGAAGTAAACGCTTTATAGTTTTAGACCTCAGATAGCTGCCTCCTACCCACATAAACCAGGGAAGTCTTCTGGGAAGTGTGAGTTTCTGGATTTGAATCCAATAAAACTATCTTTCAATCTGGACTCGCCCCAGGGGTAGGACATGAAGATGGTAGGGGAGGATAATGTGCCGTATGTGTAACATGTATCCTGCACATAAATTCATGAGCAATTTCACATATTTATATTCACACGTGTATGTCGGGGGCATATTTATGGAAGTCCATGCATGTACATGTGCACCACATATAAAGCAAGACAGGGGCCTGTCACAGACTCAGCTGTTCTTTTGGCACATGCTGTCTGGCCGTCCCTGAAGGGCAGATGTCCACACCAGGGGACGGGGGAGCCCAAGCCTGGGGACTCAAACTGAAGCAAATGCTGTCATGGCAGGTCTGGGCCTCAAACCTTTGTTAACATTCTTTCTCACAAACTTTCTTCTCACATTTTTTTCTCTTCTCAATGTAGGGGGGAAAATACAGGGGCAAGAAAGGTGGAAAATCTTGCACAAGCAGAATTATGAAACAGGCTTTCCAAAATTTTGCTTAGAGCCTTAGATTTTTCTTTTTTTTTTTTTTTAATTAAATCACAGCTTTGTACATTAATGCAATCATGGGGTACAATGTGCTGGTTTTATATACAATTTGAAATATTTTCACCGAACTGGTTAACATAGCCTTAGATTTTTAAATTCCCAGCATTGACATCCAAGCAGAGAACCTAACCTTGAGTGGGTTCAATCCTGGGGTCTCTGCCCTCCTAAAAGAACATGATTCTCATACTTCGTTCTCTCTAAGAATATTGCTCCCAAATATGTGGGACCAGCCCTGGCCCCTCTTATTTAATATATTACATATTTACATTGCATATTTAATTTCTCTACTTACATATCATCAAAACCAATGCTCATCATCCTAACCCACAAATCATGTCTTCACAGGATGTCCCTCTATCTGTTAATAATATAACAATAATTCCAGTCACATAAATGTGAAAGCTCTTGGGTCATCTCTGACAGACTGGTCTCCCCTGACCCTCGGTATCCACACCTGGGCCAGACCCTATCACAGGGCAAAGAAAAGGTCAAACCCACCGTCTGCCTTGGATTTATGCATGTCCCAGCTGACACGGCACAATAAGGCGCTTTCTACCCATGGCCAGTGACTAATCATGAAATAACATCATACACGTGTCTGGTCTGGGGGAGGTTGTGGCAGGGGAAGAAAACTTGAAACAGTTTATGCAAAAAGGCAAAAGCAGGTGACTTTTGGTGAATGCAAATAACCTCAGTCTCAGTGGTGTCATGCAGCCTCCGTCAGTCTCCTGCCAGTGCCACACACGGTCCTGCCAAGGCACCATCCTGTCCTCTCCCTTCCCACAGCCAGCACGACTATGTGCTGTCCAATGGACTACCACGAAAGCCACACGTAAATGTTTACATCTTCCCACGGTCACATTTAAAAAGGGTAAAAATGAAAAGGGGAAATTAATTCTAACCCATATATTTTGTATAATCTAATATGTCCAAAATATTATCATCTCAACATGTAATCAATATCAAAAAATCATGAATGAGATATTTTACATTCTTTCTGCCATGCTGGGCCTTGGAAATCTGGTGTGATTTATCCAGACGGCACATCTCAACTCGCAAGAGCCACATTGCAAGTGGTTAACCGCCACACGTGGCCAGTGGCTACCATATCGAACAGCAAGGCTGGAAACAGTGCTAATTGCAAATACAGACCAGGGCAATCACCTGGTAATTGGTCCTGCCATCTGGCCGGGCCTACCCTCACTACCCATGTTCCTGACACAATCTGACCTGCCCGCTCAAAGGAAGGACCCACCCAAAGCAGGAGCCCCATTTGTATTCTCAACACCAACCACAAGACAGGCATTCAGTGAATGCTTAGTAAATCGCTAATCAACTCAAGAGCACAGAACAAAACCCAAATTCCTTAAAATGAGATTCAGGTTAAGCTTTTCTTTATAAAGATGCTCCTCGTGGGTCCTCTGCTCTAGGCCCCAGTGTAGAGGGGGAAAGCAGAAACAAGACATAAGGAAAATGTGCTTAGATGTGATGCATCTTCTGGAGCACCAGTTAGGCTAACTGGTGAGTATTTTTTAAATATTTCTATGTTAAAATGCTCTGACACACACTGAAAGAATAGGTCGAAACCCTTACCATTTTTTTTTTTTTTTAAGATTAAATACAATTCCCCAAATACATTCTTTTGCTTACTAGAAAACAGCTCTAAAACTGACCCTCCAGAAAGCCTCCTACAGATCCCTTGGACATTCACTCCCCTCTGGCTCCTCGGCCCAGCTCATGGCTCCTGCTCTCGGCTCCTTTGCTAGGAGTGTTCCCCTCCCCTTTCTCACTTTTATCTTTTCTGCCCTTCTCCTGATGGCCTGTGAATCCACAGTGACCCCTGGAAAGTGCAATTCCCACAACTCCAACTGGCCTCAAAAGCTGCACAACCTTCTGCCATCAATCCATCGCACCCCAAATTAACATTATCAGGGAGGCAGCTTTCTCTGAACCTTAATAAATATCCTTGCAGGCCAGGACTCTCTCCTCCTGCTTGTAACTCACAAGGGTGATTTGCCGTTGACTGATGGGTGAGCAGAACATGCTGCCAATTCTGCTTCAAGTCATCACAGAGAAATACACAAAAAATGGAAAGGTAAATCAGTAAACAAACTACGCCTATCAAACCATCCCCCCCCGCAGCTGAACTGGACCGCATGGGGAGTTTTATGGCAATATGATGAGGAAGGCAGAACAACTGAAAACTGAGAGTGAGAAGAATAAAGAAAAGAGTTTACTGACGTCAAGGCACGCCCTTCTGCATTTCATTTCACACATTACGTGTTCAAGAAAAACTTCCCAATAAAATGCAATGTCTATGAAAACCAGGATTAAAGTGAAAAACAATAAAGTAAAACCTACTTTTTGAGAAACAGCCTAATCAAAATAAGGTGATGGAAATAACTTTGTAAATAAAACGTCATGAAAAAAGAAGTACAAACTCTTGCCTGATACTGTTTAGAAGGAAAAAAAAATGAAGAAAGGACTTTACCCAAATATTGAAGGAAATCGTTCAGTCCTAATAATTCAGTATGTCACTTGGGTTTGTAAAAATTGTGAAAGCCAACAGCATTAACTGATTTAAAAAAAAAAAAAACATCAAATAAAATAAAAATAAATAAATAAATAAAAATCATCAAGCATTTTTCCTCAGGAACTATTGCTCTCTTAAGTTAAATGTTATATAAACATTCCTGATTTTCATGAACTACTTTTAGTCTTCTGGATGACAGACATTATTAATTCCAGCATGAAAGTCCTCTCTGTACCCACTGTACAAGCTATAAATGTCCAACGTGCTTTGCTATTTTGAAGTGTATTACTTATACTAAAATTATTAAATCCCTAAGGAAGTAGATTTATGTATCAGTAAACGTGTTTAAATGGCCCTTTTGAAACCTGTCCCTTTAAGTTGTGGTGCTAAACCTTTGAGGGGTTACCCTTAGTCTTCACTACACAAAATACATCAAAACTACTTATCTACACAAAATACATCAAAACTACTTTGAGATATCATCTAACACCCACATCTCTTGACGTCTCCTCCACATACCTCCACTGTGAAGCCCTTCTCACCCCATCCTCTTCATCAGTTCAAGTTGCCATCGACGCCAGCCTGGACCACCACAGGATCCTCCTCCTGGCAGTACCCCCCACCACCACCTCGCTGTGCATGCCAACAAATGGCTTTTCAAAAACCTGCCTGGCCCTTCTCTGCTTGAAACACTTCAGTGCCTTCCCTGCTGGCCTCCTGCTGAGACCCAAACTCCTTGGCATGGGCTGCAAGACCTTTTATGACCCGGCGCTTGCTTTCCTCCTCATCCCTGTCTTAGCCAATACCACAGGCCCTTAGGATGATTACCCAAGTGAGGTGTGTTCTAGGAATCCAAGTGGGTGCTAGTCCTTCCTGGAATACCTTTCCCCGGCCCTGGTGGGAGCTACTGCTCGTCCACTGGGAGCCATTCCAAGCTCTCCCTCTTCAAGGCCTGGCTCCAAGGGTCAGTATCTGTTGCAGGAGGAAACTTAGTTCCCTTTCATTCCTATGGAACTTAGCTTGGGCCAAGTGATTTGAGAAACTCAGCAGCGGAACCATCGTGCTTCAGGCCTGGGCCACACCCCTCACCAGGATGTGAACTCCTTGATATCAAGAACCAAGTTTGAGTTAAACACTCAGGCCCAGGCGAATGAATTAGTCACTGTTGGATGATGGGTGGATGAATGAATGAGTGGATAGAGGGCTGGATGAGTTGATGAGCTAAGTGGATTCACAGATGGATAGGTGGGGGGGTAGGTGGGTGGGTGTGTAGATGGATGGGTGGGTGTGTAGGTGGATGGGTGGGTAGGTGGTTATGAGGTGGAGGGTGGGTGGGTGGGTATATAGTGGATGCAGTCTCTTATTTCCTCCCTCTGCCTTACTTGTCTTTCTAGCACTTAGCACCATCTGTGTCATAAACATTTACTTATTTCTTGTTTGTTGTTCACCTTTCCAATCTAGAAGGTAAGCTTCATGAAGGCAAACTGTTTTGTTGATGACTGTTTTCTCAAATCCCCAAATTGTTCCAGACACACAGTAGCTGCTCAGTAATTAGAGAAATGAGGCAGAGGTCTAGAAGGAGGGTCTAGATCTTTTCTCACCAAGTCTAGGACACCCCCAGGATCCATCTGAAATGAAGGGGGGGACACAAAAAGGGATGACTGGACTCAGGGGTGGTCCAGGTCCAAATGGGAAGCAAGATTTTCCCTCCTGCATCCAGGACCCTGGGCAGGAGCGAGCCTCTAAGCATGCAGGGGGGTGAAGGGATAAGAGGAGGATGGAGGTTCACGTGGAGGGAGACTTTCCCGTGGGCGGTGGGGAAGGCTTCCTGGAAGAGGCGCTGTCTGAACGGGACCTGGGAGGAGCATGGGATGAAGATGGGTGGACACAGCCATGGAGGAGCAGAGGTGGGCAGGGCTGGGAAGGAAGGCAAGGGCTGGTTTGGCTGCAGAGCTGGGTGCAGTTGATGGAGAGATGGGCAGGAGGCAGTTGGGAAAAGCAGGTGGGGAGCAAGCTACTCTTGATGTCTGAGAACTGACCGGGGAGATATCTGGGAGCACTGGAGAATAGCTTAACATGGGTGGTGCTCTGGGGAGGGCCTTGTGTCATGGGGCTCCCAGATCCTGCTGACAATAGGCATGTGCCTGGAGCTGCCCCCAGAGATTAGCTCTGGGCCATGTGACCCACGCTGACCAATCAGAGTCTTCTTTGAGATGTTTTCTGGTTTCCTGGGGACGTGCACCTGTCCTGAGGGCAGTCAGCCCACTCTTGCAGAGACAAGTCTGAACACAGAAAGAGAAGAAAGTACAGCTTTGCCCAGAGGAGTCCTCTCTGCCTGGGGCTGCAGATGACAACCAAGGGCAAAAGCAGCTCCTTCGCCAAGCTCAGATTCTGGGAGCGAAGGGGGAAGTGGAACCGTGGTGGGGAGGAAGCTTGGTGGCAGCAGGAGGCGCCTGGCCCTCCTCGCACCCATTTTCCCTTCTGCTGAGCTGACGGAGGTGGTCCCCAACCTGCTGTAAACCCGTAGGTGCAGCCCGACTGGGAGCAGAGTGTGAACCCAGGGTGGAGGCGTCCTGCTCAGGGAGGTGGCTGCTGAGAAACCCAAGCTCAGAGGCTGACATCCAAATTTAAGGCCTCAACTCAGTAAGGACCCCGGCTTGTTTTCCTGGCCCATGGAATCTTCAGAAACCAAATCCCACAGGAGCCACCTGAGGTTGAGGGGAGCAGGAGCCCACAGTGGTATAGCTGTTTATTTCCTAACCAAGATCTCAGCTTCCGTCCTCTCCCTCCTTTTCACTCACTGTCCTGAGTGTGGGTCACAGTCGTCCTGGGATCAAAGATCAGCCACCACGTAGATGAGTCAAAAAACAATGAATAGTGGCCCAGGCCTGTAATCCGTGCACTCTGGAGGGCTGAGGTGGGAGGATCACTTGAAGTCAGAAGTTCAAGACCAGCCTGAGCAAGTATAAATCTCATCTCTACAAAAAATAGAAAAATTAGATCAGCATGGTGGTAGGCACTGGTAATCCCAGCTACTTGGGAGGCTGAGGGAGGAGGATCATTTGAGCCCAAGAAATTTGAGGCTGTAGTGAGCTATGATGATGTACAGCACTCTTGTGGCAGAGCAAGATCCTGTCTTGAAAATAAATAAATAAAATAAAACATTAGGTGGATGTCTTAATTTGACTTCTAATTCTGTGACCATTGGTAAGTCAAGTATCTCATCTGAGCCTCTGTTTGCTCACCCTGCAAAGTGAGAAAGTCCTACAACCTTGGAAAAGTCAAGAAAATGGATTGCAATTTGCAGAGGTCCTCATGAGCATGAGAACTGCAACTCCTGTAGAGCAGCATCTGGTGTCCCGAGCACCTGTGCATGTTCCCACATGGATGTGCACGTCGCAGGCTGAGGTGATTAGCTCCTCATACACTCACAGGGGTGACTATGGTGGAAATAGCAGCTCCTGGGGCGGGACAGCATCACCTCCTGAGTGTTAGGCAGAAGCCGGGAGTGGGGAGCACTGACCTCCTAAGGGTGGAGGAACTTGCAAGTGTCTACCAACAGTTACCAGCTCAGGCTGCTGGTGGTTTTCGGGGTTCGAAGCTGGCTATCCCTGCTGACCAGCCCTGGCCCTGTGCACATCAGTCAATATCCTATATCCTTGGGTCTCAATTTTTTTTTTTTTTTTTTTTTGAGACAGACTTACTGTTGCCCTGGGTAGAGTGCTGTGGCATTATGGCTCCCAGTAGAGATGGAGTCTTGCTACAGCTGGTCTGCACTTCTGAGCTCCTGTGATCCACACATCTTGGCCTCCTGGAGTGCTGGGTTTATAGAGCCATGACCAGCTCTGTGCCTCAACTTCTTGTCTTTAACATCTGGATAATGATGGTATCTGCCTGAATTAATTAGGGTGTTTCCAGTTACAAAGAACATGAAACAGCAACAACAACAGCAACGCAAGTGGGCTTTTAAAATACGTGCAGAGGACATTATTTGTCAAGCTGAAAGGCTCAGGTCGAGCGGGCTCAGCTGCTCAGTGATGTCACAGAAACCTGGTTTCTCACAGTCTTCTCCTTCTACAGTATCAGGTTCATTGTAAAGTTCCCTTTACAGGCCAGAGAGGATGGCCGGGCACTCCCAGGGTTGTGTGCTTCCTTGTTCACAGTCTTGAGAGACAGAACCTCTCTGTCCCAGCCTTCTTGGGAATGTTGGTGTTACTCTGACTGGACCAACCTCAGTCACACCCCCCAAAACTGACCCAGTCCAGGGCATGTGGTGCACTGCACAGATTGCACACATGCTGCAGCCCTAGGGCGGAGGGCAGAGCCAGTCTACTGCCATGGGGACATAGGGACTATGGGAAGGGATGTGAGGGTCAGGAGGTGACACTTGCCCTTTGGCTGCCCAGCGTTGATATGGAGCCTCTTCCACGAGCACTGAAAGCTGCCCCGTGCACACAGACACAGGGGACAGCTACAATCTCAGTAGGGTGCTGCTTCCACGTCCAGGTCCCAGGTCCCTCAAGTCTGGGTGGATTTGTCACAGTGCAGGGAGAGAACAACAAGGGAATTAGCTCATAGGACAGAAATGCTGGCAGGAGAGACTTCTGCTGTGGTTCTCAATGGCACTGGAGCCCCAACCATTCACTATACTTCTCTCATCTCTGTCCTCCTCCAAGTGTGGATTTTCCTAATGGGTTTTACTGACAGAAGCAACAACAGCCTCCAGCAGCTCCCAGAGTGACATAGGTCCTTGTCCACAAGCAGTGGTAGAAAGATTGCTGCTGACATCTGATTGTAACTGGGCCAGTCTAGGCTCTTTGGGTTGTCAGCAACAGAAACCCAAGTCAAACTATCTTAAGGGAAAGGGTTGCCCGTGCACCTGGGATAGGGAGAGCACTGGATGTCCCGTTGGCAGTATGAGGGCTCAGGCCAGTTCAGCCAGGTCCTGAATTGCTGCAGAGGGTGGGCAGTACCCTCCACTTGCCATGCCCTCCCCTAGCTGTGGCTGCTCAGAGAGATGTCAGACTTGTGACATTGGAAGTGAGGGGCCCCGAGGGCTGTTCACATGCCAGAGTATCCTGGTGTAGCTCAACATGCCCCCATGGGCATCAGCAGAAGTGCTCCTGCCAGCGTGCACCTGGTAGGGAGGGCGGAGGCCAGGACATATCTGCGGCTCCATGCTGCCTTCCCAACCTAATGAACTCTGCTCAGACCATATGTTGTGGCCCCAGGCTGAGAGCGGGGAGCAGCCAGGCGGGAGCTGGATGGCAAGTGTGCAGAAAGCAAACAACCAGAAGGCAAGGCTCTGCCCTCACACAGAGCTAATCAATGACCCCCTCCAGGTGAGCTCGGGGCTGTGGGGTCTGGGACTCCAGGCAGGGGCCCCTGTGGCTCCCAGGAGTGACCACTTGGCCTCCTGACATGGCCTGGTCGCCTCCCTTAGGGCATCCCCACAGAGGTTTGTGTGGTTATTGTCATATAAAGGATTTGTTCTGGGCCCCATTAAATGATGTAATTCTCTGACACCCAGATGAGGCCTGTGAGGACAGGTGTGTGGGAAGGAAGGGAAGGAAAGGACGAAAGATTCAGTGCTGGGTGCCAGAACTGCCACTCAGGCCCCACCCCCAGGGTCCTGGTTCAGCCCTGCTACACTCGAATTAGTTTTCCTGCCAGGATCTACAGCTCTGGGGCGGGAGGCAGGTCCCGACAAATGGTCCTTTTCAGCAGGACCGGTCAGGCTGATCTCAATGACACAGCAGTAACAAATGGCCAGAGGTGCAGTGGCTTAGCCCAGAAAGCACTCCTGCCCTGCAGAATCCACCACAGGGGCCATCCCCTGGTGGCTGAGCAGCCCCTGCTGAGGCAGCACCAGCACCTGCCCGTCTGGAGTGCAGGCTGCCCAGGTTGATGCTGCCGAGGGAAGCAGGGAGGATGGCTCTTAGACGCTTCTGCCTGGAAGCCACATGTCACTGGTGCTCACACTTCCTTGCCAGAGCAGGTCCCACGGTCACCCCTAACTTCAAGGCAGTGTGAACTGGAGGGAGGAGGACAAGAAGTCCTGGCCATCACGTCCTGTCTACGCAGGGGCTGTTGGGACCATTCTCCAGCCTCTTTTAAGACATGCTGGCCTTGGATTTGGCCTCAGTCCCAGGGACTTCTGCTTTCCCAAGGCAGTCCCTCTGGCCTGTTTGGGTGAGTGACATTCATAACACCAAATAAGCTCATGTCATGAGGCCTCCCCCCAATCAGAATGGGACCAATCGTGAACAATGGGTCCTGCCCTACTGGAACGTAGTAGCCACATGTCCCTGTGGGTCCCCCAGGGTGGCCAGGCTGGACACCCTGCCACAGCCACTCTGAGGTTCCTTCTACCCAACTAGTGGTGGACGGACCCTCAATTCTGTGTCAGAGACTCAGTTTCCTCATCAGGAATTTCAAAATGGGGATGGTAATACTTGTCTCATAAGGATACATTTTTAAAATGTAGCAAGCCTAGCTGAGCACCTGGCTCATAACAGGTGCACGAAATTCCTCTTCAATTTAATCCACTCTAAAGGGCTTGGTTTCCCCTTCCCTTTCAGTGACTAGCTTGGCAGCAACTTTCCGGCATGGAATTCTAAGAGGTGCTCCCAGATGGAACTGCATGGCACTCTTGGGTCCCAGACATGGAGTAGCTATGACCTGGCCATGGCCCCTGCCGTCTGGCAGCCTGGGAAGCTGGGCAGTGGCTGTCTTTTTGGCAAGGCAGCATCTGTGACTCACCACTGTCTATTCCGGCCTGGCCCTCAGAGCTGGTAGTCTGGCCTCTAGGACTCTGGCAGATGGATAACAGGACAGCTTCAAATGGTCAGCCCAGGCTGTGCAGCCTGGCCTTTGGGACCCTGTACACTTCGCCCTGAGTGTGATCCTGGGGACCCAACCGGGTGACTGCTGGTATCCTGCCTGGTCTGTCTCTCGCTGAGCGGAGGTTTCCCACGTGCCGTGACATTTCCTTCCTGAGTTGCACGTGATGTGTGCAGGCGCCAGGATGAACCAGGTGGGCCATAATGGAGCTTCATGGCTCCCGTGTCTGTTCCCCTCATGCTGGTGAGCTGGCATGGCTGTCCTCACGTTGCCCTCCAACCCACCAGCTCTTTCCTGGTCTTTTTGATCAATCCGCTGCCCTGGCCAGTGTGTCCCTAGTGATACATCTGGCCCCTCCAAGGGCGACATGGGAGCCCAGTGTGCTGAGGCTGTGAGCACATGGCCTTGTCTGCACCCCTGGTCTTGGACATAGAGGTCTCCCTAATGCACTGAGGCCACCCCCTTTCAGCCCCTCAAGACTGAGCGTTTTGCTTTCAGGATCTCATTCTTATACCTAGCGGGCAGTGCCAGCGTCTGTGCCTGCATGCTTGGGGGAGGGACGGCCCCAGGGCACCTAGAGGCAGCCAGAGCTTCTTCCAGCCTTGAGAGTGAACTAACCTGGTGAAGCACCCTAGAAGTCAGGGTCATTGGTAGCAACATCACACCCCTCAGCTGGCCCAGACAGGCCAGGATCACACACGTTCTGGGCCAAGCCCCGGGCACAAGACTCAGGTCCGACCAGCCTGCCTTGCGCCCTGTCCAGTCCTGTAGGGAGACAGACGTGAGAAGAGCCTGGAGGGGCAGTGGGGGTCCCTGGGGTCAGAGGGGGCCTGGTGGATTCAGGTGTGTATTCTTCTCAGCCAGGACCCCCTGGAGGTGGGTGACCTTATCAGTATTTTACAGGTAAAGATCCCAAATCCCAGAGAAAGAGTCACCTAGCTGTTCCCACACTAAGCCGGGCTAGCAGATCCTGCAGTGCTGGGTGGCACACTCAGGAGCCCTCAGCACCACTCTCATTTAAGGTCACGTGTAAGGGCCATGGCTCAGGGCTCCCTCTGTGACAGCTCTTCTGCTCCCTGTCTCTCAGCAGTGTTGTTGACCCAGCTTATCGAGGTAGACCTGGGCATCAGAGAGCAAGGCTGCTCTTCCACACACAGACAGTGCCATGAGAAGGGGCAGGAGCTGCCCTCTCATGGCTGTCCCCCTCCCCCGGTGTGGCCTGTGTTTCTCCATTCCCTGAACCTCAGTCTGCTCCTTTACAGAATGGAGCTCCCAGGCTGGGATGAGTGGGACAAGGTGTGGTAGCCTCAGAGCAGGTCCACCACGCCATAGGACCTGGCAATACAAGTGCTCCCAGCTGGGTCAGTCCATGGCATTTACATAGATCTTTCTTATCCATGAAATTGCACCCATGGGCACAGTGGCCCTCCGAGGAGATATTCTTTCCTCTGTTATCTAAATGCGATTTCTGTTCTGAGAGTGTGAATCATTCTCCAAGGTTACAGTGCTCAGACATGGCTCTGGCAGGAACGGTGCCCCAGCCTGTCTGACCCTGGAAGGTGAGAGTGTTGCACATGCGTGTAGAAGAAGGGTGGCAGCGTCTCTTCTTCGGGGGAGGGGGCAGCTCAGTCTGCAGGGCCAGACAGCCATGGACTTGGATGCCTTCCATGCCCAGGAATTGTGAGTCAGAATGCTCAAAAGACACACATACAGGCCAGGGCTCCCTAGAGTTCTAGTGGCAGGGCTGTCTGCATGGGTTAAGAAGGAAGATGGCTGTGGTCACTTTATTCGTTCACATGTCCACTGAGCATAGTGCTTGTGTCTGTCCCAAAGTTGGGATCAAAGGAGAGAGATCAGACAAGGGCCATATACTCGGGCAACTCACAGAACCTTAGAACGAATGAGGCCTTAGAGCACAGCACCCTCACAGGGAATCACAGGCTCAATTCACCTGCCCGCCAGCGACGGGGAGCTCACCACCTTACAAGCCAGCCTCCCCCGCCCCAGGACAAGACATCTCTGCTTGGGGAAAAGTTCTTTTCTTTCTTTCTTTCTTTTTAATTTTTTAGTGTTTTTCTTAGATTTCTTGTGTTTGTTTTGCTATTATAATACTATTCCCGGAAACATCTAGCTCTTGCCCCCTGGAGTACTTGGGCAAGAGAGTCTCTAAAAAATGTCAGAGGAAAATCACTGGATGCGCTCCTCTTCAAATTTACTAGAAAATGCCAAATTGTTTTCCAAAGTAATTACCACAATTTACACAATGGCTGTTTTATTAATTTCTAGGAATTCTATTTGATTCTTTTTCAAATCTGCTTGATTATATTTAGACTCTCTTGCCCTTAACTCATGTTTTTAATCCTCCCCCTGTTTTAAACAAACTCACTTTCTATTCCTTGTCTAATAATTCTGGAATCTGAAGGCTGTGGGCTCGTCGCAGCCGCATGTGGTCCGTGCTTGACCTTCCTCATGGTGCCCTGTTTCCCCGGGTTGAGTGACTCTCACCTGGGAGATGCTCCCTGTCCTTGGAACTTTGCCTAAATTCCTCCAGAGAAGATTAGCATTTGTTGGAGAGAAGTCGGGAGAAATCCATTTTAATCTTAACTCTCAGGCTGAGGGTGTTGTAGACAGGGCTGGACCTGTGAGTTGGCCGGATAGACCTGTGGAAGAGCTGGCTGTGGTCACAGCCTCAGGGTCATTCCCAGGCTGTTTATAGCAGTCCCGGTCAAGGACAGAGACTAGACTCATTGCTTGCCATCTTAGGTTTCTGAGGCTCCTTTTGGGTCACCATGGTTTGTTCGTGACAGACACAAAGAGTCTTGCTGAGCGCACCAACGACAGTAGTATTCACCATTCAGTGAGCACACTATATACCAACCCCCTTACAAGGCGGTGTTCACATGATACTGACTTACTCGTTAGCACAATAATCCTATGAGGTGGGTGCTAGAATTATCTCAGCCCTTTTACAGATGAGGAAACTGAGGTCAAAGGGCTGGCACACCTGGCCCAACCCCACCTCCCCGGCTGCCTGGCCCCCATCGCGGGCCCTCTGGGACTCCCCAATTTCTGCATAGAGCTTTTGTGGGTTTGGTGTTTATTTCTGTTATTGTAATATCTTTCTGGCATCAGAGACATGGGGCCCTGGGTCCCCACTGTGCAATTGCTTGCTGTGGTCCCCGGCTCAGGCTCCATGAAGTGCCTGCCCATTGGGCAGGCTTGTCCCTTGCTGCAGTGATGAGTCACGGCTCATGCTACCTTTGCTCTGAATTAGAGGCAGGGAAAGGTGAGGGCGGAAAACACCTCGAGCAAAATCCCATTTCATGTTGGCAGCCAGACAGCCTCTGCCGGCCCAGCTGATAGATACTGGCGGAGTTCTGGGTACAAGCTAAGGACAAAGTTGACATTGGGGAAAAAAAGAAAAAGTCCTCTTCCAGAACAGACAGCCGTGTCTGGAGATTCACGCTCCCCGGCTTCCTCCAAAGCGTGCCATTTCCAAGTCCTGCCTGGAGAGATGCCTGTCCCAGCCTCTCCTGGGGCCAGAGAGGGGACCGCTGCCCAGCTACTTAGCCTGCACACAGACTATCAGGTCCAGGGGGCTGGCAGGTCATGGGCCTAAAAATCCCTGAGAGCATCCTGGACTCTAGAGCTCCCGAGGGCATCTCATCTCACGCTGCAACCAGTGAGGCAGAGGAGACCTGGGTTATGGCACCCTCCGGCCTCAGCCCACGCTGCCTGCCATCCATTGGCCCCTCCAAGCCCTACCCTGCTCTGTGGGAGTCCCCAGTCTGGGGCTGCTCAGGCACAGATGGAGATGGTGCAGCTGTGGTGTGGAAGCCCAGCCTGGGGGAGGCAAGGAGGGCTTTGGGAGGGGGTGTTAGAGGGCATGTGGGATGAGTAGGTTCTCTCTCCTCTAAACCTGGCTAATTTCCACTTGACTTTCAGATCTCAGTTCAGGCATCACTTCCTCCAGGAAGCCTTCCCTAATTTCACCCACCTGCAATCTGCTCTGACAGATGGCAGCACCGGCCCCTCTTCAGCCTAAGCTATAGGGGGGCAGGAGGGCTTTGGCCTCAGAGAACCCTCCAGTATTTAGCAGGAGGGAGCACGGTGACCGTGACTGCAGGCTGTCATTATGTGCCTGTATGGCGAGGAGCTTAACTCTGGGCCTCTGCTTCCTCACCTGTAAACAGGGGCCTGTCCCCTAGGCCTGTTGTGAGATGTAAGCAGGGAGTGGAGGCAGAGTCCTGAGCACAAGCCTGTGCCTGAAACATGTTAGCCATTTTTATTCTCCAGATTAGTGCCTGACCCAGACAAATACTGGTTGAATGACATGCACCATTGATGATGCATCAGCCAGTGCACCTGCCTGGCTCACGTATGACTCATGTATGGTCATCCTGCCATCTGGCTACCCAGAAGGACTTCAACTCTAGGAGGATTCTGGACTTTTCTGGAGACACAGACCAAACAGCACCCTCCTTCCACAGACCCAGTCTCCCTGGCAGGATTCTAAAGTGGAACTTTCACAGCCAGCATCGCAGGAAGGAAGTTTCTTCCTCCAACAATGGCCTGAGGGTCTTTCCTCTGCCCTCCGGCTGCCTCCCTCCCCTTCCTGCCTGTCCTCCTCTGCCTCTTCCTGCCTGTCCCCCTTTGTCTACAAGTGTAGATGACAGCTCTTGTGGTTGCTTCTGCAAGGGCTTGTCAAGGCCCCCTTCTCTCTGTTGCCAGGCACGTGGCCCTGCAGACACTCAGGCAGAGGAGGCCACCCTGCCCAAATGCCATCCCAGACCCTCTGGGTGGTCCTGTCACCCACTCCCAGGCTGAGGCAGTCTTGGCCACCGGCGCTAATCCATTTTGGCTTCCTGCATGCTGCAGAGGAAGCTCACAATCAAGTCTGTCTAATTTTGGTACGAACCCCACTTACAGTAGCATCTGGCACATAGAGGGGCCCAAACAGAATTGCTCCACACATGCCCTCCTTGTATCCACTCCAGGTGCTGCGGCCCCATCAGAGATGATGAGCCCACTGCACCACCTGGGCAGCGTGCGGCACCTCAGTGGGGCACCCCGTGCGCTAACAGACACCTGGGTGGCGTGCGGCACCTCAGTGGGGCACCTCACGTGCACCAACAGACAGCTGGGTGGCATGCGGCACCTCAGTGTGTCACCTTCCGTGCGCTAACAGACGCCTGCTCAAAGAGCTGTTGGAACCACATGGGGGAAGAGCCAGGGAAGACGCCCCCTTGGAGGTGGCCCCAGCACTTAGCCTTGAAATCAGAGAGGATGTCTTTGGCCACAGGAGCAGGGTGCACCTGTCCCAGGTAGAGACCCACATGGCCAAAAAAAGAGGTGGCGTGTTTGAGGCCACCGAGGGCAACAGGGAGTGGGTGCTCTCAGGAAGTCGCTACTGGGTGGTAAAAGTCTAGCACTCCAAAGGTCCCTGGGAAGATTACTCCTCACATGGCCCGGGGTGGGGGCAGGGCTGCAAGCAGGGGCTGGTGGCTGGGGAGGGGTGCAGGAAGGGACAGAGGCAGGCAGCTGCACCCTGTGGGCTGCTCTCCCTGGCACTTGTGCTGCTGTGACACCTGGGCCTGTCTGTCTCACTTCCCCTCAATGGTGCTGAGGCTCATTTGCAGTCCCTGTGGTCACGTAGGACAGAGACAGGCTCTGTCTCTCCAGTGCCAACCCCTTGGCAGCAGTCTCTCCTGCCCACAGGCTCTGGGTGCCAGGTCATGGACTCCAGGGAGTGGAGCTGACTGTGAACAGAGCAAACCAGGAGGGCAGTGGCGGGGACAAGGATGCTGGCACGCCTAGGATGGGGGCTAGAGGCGCTGGGCCTGGGAGGGAGAAGGGCTTAGTGGACACCAGCCCTGCCCCCGGGGAGTTGAGGGCCGTGCGGGTGGGTAGGCACAGATGACAGGGAGCAGGTCTCTGGCTGGACAGAGAGAGCTCCTGAGGACACCTAAGGCAGATGATGAGAAGGAGGCGGGTGATGGTGGCAGCCTGAGGCCTCCTGTGGGGGGCAAGGAAGGCAAGAGGGCAGAGCAGGGGGAGGCCGGAGCCGGTGGGAGGCCCGGCCTGGACATGGACTGTAAGTCCAGCTTCAGCGACTCCGGCATTAGTTCCTCCCTCACACCCAGCTGACCCTGTGTCCCCCCAAGTGGATCCCACCACTCCCTCCCAAACCCAACAGACTGTGGGCAGCCTTCACACTGTCACCTGCAAAGGCAGCAAACGCAGGCCCACATGTCACCAGTGCTGTCCTGTCATCCACTCCCCTACTGGCCTCCCCATCCAGGGCCGGCCTCAGTGGGTGGGCGAGGGGCTGCAGGGTGAAAGCGTCTGCAGAGGGCTCAGTTGTCCCTAGTCTAGGCTCAAGGCCAGCTCCCACACCCAGGCCTCCACAGGGCACTCCTGCCCCACAGCAGCCCCTCCTGCCCCTGTGGCCCCCCTTGCCTACTCAGCCCTGGGGCCTGGCAGAGGAGCTCAGAGCCCAGCCCTCGGGCACAGATCTCCTGGCTGCAGAAGCAGGTATGTTGCCATCTGCTCCTGCTCTGTGGCTTGTCACTTCTAGGTTAATAAGACCCCAGGTGAGGGACAGATTGCCACCTACCTGTGTGCCAAACTTCCTTCCTTTCCTGTCTGTCCCCACTGGCCAGGCCTCAGGAACATGGTTCTCTCCTCTGTGGCTGCCCTTGGGCTGTGGCTCTGCTTCCTCAATGCTTGGTGACTCTCTGCAGGGACCCATGTCCCTGAGCCTCTGTCCTCTCCACTGCAAAACGGGCCAAGAACTCCTCTCAGACTTCAAGGTGATGTTCCTCCCGTCCGATTCTTCTGGCTCACCAAGTGCTGCCAGGTAAACCCCAGACAGGTGCTGCCCTGCCCAGCCCTGCAGGCTGGAGGCCTGCTGCAGTGGCTGGTGCTTCTGGACCTGAGAGGCTCATGGCCCCTCTGTGGCCCAGGGGCTGAGCTCCTTCCCTGGCCAGGCAGAGTCTCCTTAATGACCCTGGGCTGGCTGAAGGGCTGGCAAAGGTTGGGACTCAGAGCCCAGGGCTAACATCTACACCCTTGAACACCAGGGCCACGGCTGATGGAAGGGGTGGCCTGGCCTGCAGGGGCCCTGCTCATGCTCCTCCAGTCCCAGCTGGGCATGGGCAGGGCAAAGGTGGGAAGGTGACTCTGCAAAGCCAGGCCTGCCCGCCAGGCCACTGCAGCCCCCTGCTCGTCCCTGCCTTGGTAAGCTCCCCCTGCAGAGGTGGCAGGTGTGGAGTGGGGCCTCTGGCTGACCGTCTACCACGGGGCTGGCACGCTGCTCAACGCAGGTGTTCAGTGAACGTCTCCTCTATGCCAAGTGCTGGGCTGGATGCCCAGGGTCTTGGCCCTGCTGACACATGCAGGAGGCACAGTGACCATTGACACCTATTATGCACTTGCTGTATGCTCCCCTTTCCTCCTTACAACAGACCTGCACAAAGCTTCCATCCTGGTCTCCAGGTCACAGGCAGGACGGGGCTGCTGTGACTGGTACCCCAGGCTCCTGCTGCAGCGTTCGGCACATTCCCCCGGCCCCCAGAAGGGTCTGGGGCACACTGTAGTGACTGAGCAGCATCTTTTCCTTGTCAGGAACAAACTGGGGTGGGATCCTGATTAGGCATAAACCAGAGGACATTCTGACATCAGCTAAACAGAGATGAATCTTGAAGACACTGCCCAGTGACATAGGCCAGTCACAACAGACAAATGCTGTGTGAGTCCTCTCACATGAGGCCCCAGAGAAGTCAAATTCAGAGTCAGAAAGTAGAGTGCTGGTTGCCAGGGGTGGGGGCAGGAGGGCGGGGAGTCATCTAATCTGGGCAGAGTTTCATTTGGGAAGATGAAAAGATGAGTGAGGATGACAGGTGCACACCAGTGCACACATATGAAGCACGTGTCTCTGTTCTGTATATTCAGTGACAATTAAAACAATGTTTTGTTTGTTTGTTTTACAGTTTTTGGGCAGGGTTGGGTCTGAACCCGCCACTTCTGGTATATGGGGCCAGTGCCCTACTCACTGAGCCACAGGCACCGCTCTAAAACAAATTTTTCAAAAAGACTAAACTAGCACCAGATTGATCAGGGGACAAAGAGGGACCTCCTGTGTGCCAGGGTCTGGGCTGGGGCACAATTGTTTGGTTGGGGAGCTGCAGGGAATGCCCACCTACCTCAGGCCACAAAACTCTTCTGTGCTGATTTTGACAGAGAGAATAGGGGGAAAGTCTGTAGGTTTCCCCCAGTATTTCTGAGATAAGCCTTCCTTAGCCCAACCGCCACTAAGCTTACAGGGCTGGTCTCCCCCAGAGATGGGGCAGGCTCAAAATAGGACCAGATTCATGAAAGGCCTAGAAAATTCCCAGATAACGGGTCTATAATATATTCCTTGCAGGAGTTGGGGCTGTCTAGACTCTGCCCCCCGGGAAGATGTGGTGGCAGGTCTTGTCCCAACTTACCTTACTAAGGACACTGGATCCCATCTTGGGGGGTGGGGGGGTATGTTGGACTAAACCAGTCCTGGTCAAGGTTTGTTTGGTTGTTTCCCTTCCCCACGTGGAGCATCTCTTCTAAATGAAATTATACACATTGCTCTAACACAAACAGGTTAAAGCAATATTTTATTTGCATAAATTCATTTTAGGATTTCACATCAAATGTCCTTAGGATAATTACTAGGTGAGGACCTTGAGGCATTTGAGGGAGCAGGACAGTGCAAAGCAGGGGGTCCGCTAATTCAATTTAATTCTGACACTAAATACCTGGAAATAGTGCCAGACCCCACAGGTTCAGGGCTCAGCCCCACAAGACTGTGCCCCACTCTTCAGGTGCCAGTGGCCAGCCCCAGCTTGTGACCTGTGCTTCTGGCTGACTAACTACAAACTGGGGCTCCCGTGACAACCCCCTCCAGTGTGATTAATTTGCTAGAGGGGTTCACAAACTCAGGGACATGCTTGTGTTTGCTGATTTATTAGACAGGATATTACAAAGGGTACAGATGAACAGGCATATAAAGCAAGGCACAGAGGAGGGGGCAGAGCTGCCTCGCCCTCTCTGGGCACCCCACCCTCCAGGGTTCCGCTGTCTAGAAGCTTCCCAAAGCCAGTCCTTTCGGCCTAATACGGAGGCTTCATTACATAGCATCACTGAGTACATTCTTGGCCATCGGTGATCAGCTGGACGTTCAGCTCCCGTCGCCTGGGGGTGGAGGGATGGGGGCCGAAAGTCCCAACCCCGTAATCTTGTCTTGGTCTTTCTGGTGACCTGCCCCCAGCTCAAAGCCACCCAGGCCCTCAGCCGCCAGTCATTTCATTAGCATACAAAGACACTCTTATGCTCTGGAGAGTCCAAGGGTTTCAGGAGCTGTGTGTCAAGAAACAGGGATGAAAAACCAAACATGTTTCTCAGCTTAGCAGAACACCCTTATATTTCACAGCACCAGGATGTCACCCAGTTCTAGAGTCGTAAATAAAAGCCAGTTCGATATTTAAACTGAATTTGTTGTAATTTTGCTTTTTAACAAAGTAGACATGAAATGGGGAGGAGGCACCATTCCAACCCAATGCCCCAAGGAACATGGCAGGCTCATCCAGAAGCTGGAGAATGCGAGGAAATGGAGGCTCTGGGGGCACCTGCCCTCCCGTCCAGGCCCGGACTTAAGCTCCATGAAACTGAGTTTGGACTTTGACCTCCAGAACCGGAAGAGATGAAGTCCAGGTCATTTTAAGCCACTGAGTTTGTGGTAATTTGTTACAGTGGAAATAGGAAACTAATACATGGTATGAGGATCCTAATACCCCTGAAACCGTGTCAAGTTGCGCTCTAAAGGACAGTCTCAGCGTCCACCCTCGCCAGCTGTCTTCAGGCTGGTTTATTTTGCTGCGTCTCCACAGGTACCGGCTGGCATCAGTTTAGAAAAAATGCTCTGGTTCTCCAGGCAGATGCGGCCTCTGGTTGTCATATTCACCTCTCCCAGGAGGGGAGATGGACTCTGGCACCTCTGTGCTGGTCGCACCCTGCTTCCCAAAGCCAGCCCGTGTGGCCTCCGCAGAAAAACTCTCCTTTTGCCTTTTCCTTGTACAGGTGGAGTCCAGCCTGTCATGTGGGAATAGGCCTGTCCCAGTGCTGGGTACAGGGAAGCCAGGTCTCCTCCTCTGCCAACCCTTTCTTTGCCTATCTCTGATAAGAGGCTGCTTCCTCTGGAGGCCTTTTCTGCTACATCCCCATCTGCCGAGGCTGCGCCCCCACCACACCCGCTTTTCTGTCAGTTTCCCGAGATGCCCATGAACTCCCTGGGACAGCCATGTGGGAAGCGAGGACCCCATTGCCCACTCTGGAAACTAGGCTCTCATCAGGGTCCCACAGGCTTAACCCCAGGCCGGAAGTTTTCAAATGAGAAAAGCGCTTGTTCAAATTTCTTTCCCCCTCCTCCCGCCAGGCATGAGGTGAGGCCGGGTTTTTCGTTTGTTTGTTTGTTTGTTTGTTGTTCAAATTTTTTAATTGCCATTGTATTGTGGTGTGTGAGGACAGAATCTGTATAAGAGATTTTAAACCTTGGTTTTCATGTTTCCCAGGTCTGGGGTGAGACAGTAGAATTTTTAGATGTTTCTACAGTTTAGAATCTAGATGTTTCCCTAATGCAACAGGGAGCCCTTTCTCTCAATTAGCAATTCTGTTTCTGCTCTAATAAGCAGCTGGAGCTAAGGGTCTCTCTGACCAGCCCCCCCCCCCCCTTCCGTAGAGCTGCAGGGACGCTGGGCTGACAGAGGCCACCTCCCCAGACCATGGCGGTGCACCTGGCAGTCTGTGCACTGGGCAGGTAGCTCCCCATCCACCGCAGGTATCACTGACAGTCAGTCTTCCACAGACCAAAGCCAGCGCCTGTCTCTCTCCCAAGACACTTCATTTGCTGGATTTTACTTGAAGGTCGAATGGTCCCAGGCAAGGAACTGGGGACCAGACTCTGCAGTCTGTGAATAACAACCAGGATGCTGTGGTATCACATGGTCTGGCATAACTAGGCTGAGGATGGCAAATGATAGGCACAGAGATTTTTAATTTTTAATTTTAGCCATTCTGGTGGGCACTGTCACTCAGCTTGGCTCCTACCCTCAACACTGGGGTTGAGCACCCGACACTGACCTGGCTGCTCAGCCCTGTAGAGACGGGTATGGTTCAAACCCTTTGTCTGATTTTTGCCAGGCTGTTTCTGTTTTCCTTAAGGACTCGGTCAAGCATCCTTACTCAGTGACCGCTCCCTGGCATGGGGAGAAAGCAGTCTTCTGAGGAAGGCACTTTAATCTGTGGGGTGGGCAGCAGGACCCCAGCTTCAGACTTGGGGTGAGAGGTGGAGCTTGGAGATGTCAGGGGTCAGAGCAAGCCAGGCTATGACCCAGGGTGGGAAACCTGACTGATCCCAGCCCCCTCAACCCACCTTTAATGTGGTCAGGAGAACCGAGCCATCTAAAGGTGGGCTGGATTTCTGCATGAGCAACCCCAAGGATGGCAGGGGATAGGCGAGGCTGGGGTCAGGAAGTGTGGCATCCATCTGGACATAGAGGCTGATTGGACACTTCCATCCAAGTGGAGGTGGTGAGTAGGCAGGTAGGGGAGTCAGGAGATGGAGAGGGTCTGGGAGGGACAGGGCCTGGATGGGAAGGCCTGAAGCCGCATGAGATGACAGGATGAGAAGAACCTGAAGACCAAGCCCTGAGACGGCTTTGACATTGGGGAGGTGGGAGGCAGCCAGAGAGGAAGGAGAAACCCAGGCGAGAGTCCAGGAGAAGGAGACAGTGGCCACACTGCCCACTGTGGAGGGGTCGAGTGGGACCAAGCAGAGGAGTGGCCAGCAGATGCCTGGTGACACCAGCGGGATGGCCATGGGCAGGCTGAGATGCCAGAAGTTGCCTTTCCCAGTGGGACAGCCACCAGTGGGCTTAGCACAGTGCTGACAGGTAGGCTGGGGATGAACTTTCCAGACGGAGGGATGGCTGAGATACCGAGGGTCCCCTTTCCCTTCTGAGTAGGTGGAAGTGCGGCTGTGTGGGAGGAAGCACCGTCGCCTTGTGTGCTGATGGGCACCAAGGATGCCCTTGGTGTGCTGAACGTGGGAGAATGAGAGGGAGGAGGGAGCTTGGTCTGGGCAGGGAGGGAACGTGCATCCTTTTTACAGGGACACAGTCAGCCTCACCTGGTGGCTTCTGTGTCCTCAGTGAGAACTGGAGTGAGGTCAGGGGGACCTGGAGGTCTGGGGGGCCATGACTGAGTTCAGAGTCGGGCGCATGCCCTTTTTACATAATTCAGTTCATGCAGAACACGTTCTCTGGGGTCATTGTCAGCGGTGTCTCCTGGACCTCTCCCCTGACCTGGTGAGCGGAGATGACTCGCGTGCTTTCCTGCAGCAGCGCACCTGCAGCTCGACCCCCCTGTATGGACAGCCCCTCACCGGGACACCGAGAATAATGCTGTAAACAAAATGCACGTGTATATCTGGGCACCGGCTGAGAATTTCCTGAGGGGACTGTAGCCCTCGCGAGGGTGTGGCGTCTCCAGTTCTGACCCCACTGGGCTCCTGTCCCCTCTAGCCCAGAGCGAGTCCCCAAACCCGCCCATTCTGATGGGTGAGAAGTGGTACAGCCTGGTGTTAATTTTCAGTTCCCTGATCATAGGAAGTGAACATGTTTTCTTTATTTTTTTCTCCTTCAATATTTTCCATTTTCCCCATTTTTTCTACTGTGTTGTTTGTGTTTTTCTCACTGCCTTCTAGCACAGTCTCCACAACAGGAGGCTATTAAGCTTTTGTTCTGTGTGTGGCAAACGCTTCCTCCTCCTCTGACATATGTCTTTCTGCTTTGTTGTGTTCTTGTGCCACACAGGAGTTTCCGGGGTTACGCAGGCGGCGCTGTCTGCCTCTCTGACGGGAAACTGTTGCACAATGCCCAGGTGGTTGCCTGTTGCCCCCTTGGGACCCACGACTCAAGGAGCTGACTGGAGGTCTCTGCTTCCCAGTGGGCAGCCCAGTGACTGACCAGCTGATGCAGAGGGACAGAGGCCCAGTGCCCTTGCCTTTGAAGGGCCACCCTAGTCCCAGAGCTCCACGAAGGACTAGGCAAGCTTGATGTCCTCCTCTGTCCAATCTTCTCCCTCCCCTGCAAAGGTACAGCGTCAGCTGCCAGATTGGGGGCTTTAACCACAGAAACTTGTCCCACTGTTCTGGAGGCCAGAAACCCAAAACCAAGGTGTCAGCTGGACCATACTCCTTCTGGAGGCTCCAGAGGAGGGACCTCCCTGCCTTGGGCAGCCCTCGGTGGCTCCAGCATTCCTTGGCTTGTAGCCATATCACTCCAGTCCCCGTCTTTGTTATCATGTGGGATGTGGCTTCTCTTCCCTTCTATATCTTCTCTGCTAAAGACACTTGTCACTGGATTTAGAGCCCATCAGGCAATCCTGAATAATCTCATTCAGTGCATTTTAACCTCATTACAATCTCTTTCCCAAATAAGGTCGAGTTCACAGTTCCAGGGAGTAGGATGTGGGCATATCTATCGGGGGTCACTATTCAACCCACTATAAGCATCTCCTGAGAACCATCCTGGCCTTCTGTGCTATGTGAGTGCCCAGGGAGCCCCACTTAAGACACTGTCCCTACCCCATGCCTTGGGGACCAAAGGACAATTGGTGAAGGGGACAGAGCTGAGACCTGGAGGGGAGGGTTCCAGCCTCAGGCCCTCACTTGTCTTTCTGTGTGAACTTGGGGGGCCCAGCCTCCTACTTTCTAATGGAAGGACTGTTCTGGATGCTCCTGGATGCTTTCCTGGCCTCCTGAGATCTGATGCTGTTCACACACACCAAGGCAACTCAGCACTTGTGTCTGAGCAGCTCCTGGAAGCTGGGGTGGGGCTGGGGAGAGAGGTGATCCCAAGCATGGCACAGAACAGCCCGTGGCTGCTCAGAGAGCCCAGGCCGGGCCCCACCCCACCCTGCGCCCCAGAATAGCTCAGCTGTAATTCATAATGTGCTTGAATAGCCCATGGCTGCTCAGAGAGCCCAGGCCTGGCCCCACCCCACCCTGCGCCCCAGAATAGCTCTGCTGTAAATCATAATGTCCCTTTCTCTAACAACGAAAGCTACCAAGCGAGAAAACAGGGTTTCTTTTCTAAAATTGCTTTTCCACATTCTCTGACAGAGGCTGTGGTACCTGCATGCAATTAATTCAAGGCCTGGTGACCAGCAGGTCAGCCACGCGGCTGGGAGAGGAAACCTGGGAAAAGCTGAGTGGGACGGGTGCTGTGACGGCTGCAAACATGATCGCCCGGGACGCCCAGACCTGCCGCTGCTCATAGACCAGAATAAATACATGGAAATACGGCCCGTTAGAAACTGCCTTTGTGGGCAGCATAAGGCCCCTCCCAGGCCCTGTCCTTAACTGTGAGAATGGGGAAGGGATGGGACGAGGGGTGGGTGGGTGGCAGAGGCTTTTCCTGGAGGAGGACTAGGAGTGGCTCAACTCAGCTTCCGTAAGATGGGCTAACAACGCCTGACCTGTAAGTCGATGATGATGACCAAAGATACGTTTTGAGAAATCTGATCATTTCTCTCCCACAATTCCCTTTCAGAGCTTGATCCTGAAGAATCGTCAGTCATGTATACAGAGACAGGAGAACAAGGCCATTCTATGTAGTATGGAAAGTTGGAATCAAGCTGAACGTCCAGCTGTACAAACACGTTATGCAGCAATGAAAACCCCTGTGCACGCAGACACCGGGAGAGAAACCATGAGGGCGCTGGGCGCAGTCCCTGAGAAAGGAGGCTCCCCGTGTGGCAGGGAGACAGACCCAGGAGGGACAAGGGAGATGCCATCTGACGGCAGCCCCTTCCCTGAGCACTCTCAGGACTTCCCACATCACGGGCTCCATATCCGGTGATTCTTATCTGTATTATTTGAACCAGGCCTTGGGGGATGGGCAACAGAAAGAGCTCTGAGTTTTAGGAGGAATAACAGCTCCCAAGTACGAGCACCTCCTAGGTGCCGGGCCTGCCCGCAGGCTCTACACACTGTGTCTGGACAGCTCGCCACCTTGGATTATGAGGTGCTTGTATTGTGCGCGCCAGGAGAGAGCAAAAACCTCTGCCAGTTATGCTGGGACACCCGCTGATTGCCAGGAGCTCAAACGCGGTGAGTCCTAGAGCCCATTAAGTCTGGTCTTACTGACTCAGTCATTCTTCATAGTGGTCCTTTGAGGCAGGAAAAGTTACCTCTCCCTGTGTACAGATGAGGAAACTGAGGCACAGAGACGTTAGGTAAGCTCTGCCAGATGGCTTAGGTGGCAGAGCTGGGACTGACCTGGCTATCTGCCCCCACTGTGCCTGCCCCACCAGGGGAACCGCGACTCTGGGGCGGAGAATTGAGGGCTAAAGGGACTGTAGGAGGATGGCGAGGTGCCCCGCTTCCTCCTCACCATCCTTCTCCTTCCCCCCTGCTCTGGCTCTAGCCTTCTCTGAGGGAGCATTCCCCCCAATTACGGGGGACCCCCATGTTCCCTACAATGCCAGAGCCCCCAGTATACAGCCACAGGAGTCTGCCTCACACCCCGCTGAACGTTGGCTTCTCTTAGGTTCTTTCAGAGTTGTTAGGCTCAAGGCAGGGCTGGCAAGTAGCTTTTCCCTCAAATACCACCCTAGTCACTCCACAGAGGCCACCTGGGCTGTGTTGAGAAGGATTCCAAGGCTCAGGTGGGGCCAGTGGGAATGTTCCCAAGGGCAGCAGCAGAGGAGAGGACAGGTGCCAGGCATTTGCCACCCTGGGCTGGGGAAGAGCTGGGACCTCTTCAATAGAAAAGGGTAACGTGAGATCCCCACAACACACCCCAGAAAGGTCCTGTGGCCTCCTGAGGAGCCAGCTCGCACCCTTGGCCTCTCTGGAGCCCGGTCTTCACCAGCTAAGCCAAGATGTTGGGATAAAGGTGGGTCCCCACCCTTCCCCCCGAAGACCCACAGCCTGGAGCTCCTGGAGCTCAGAGAGGAGAGGCCAGGGCATGTGTCTCTCACTTCTCACAGGTTACCCTGTGTGGAACTGGCTGGCCTTGGTAATGATCTCACAACGTCCCCTGCTACAAGCCAGAAGAGCCAGGGTGTGAGGGTGCGGCCAGGTGACGGGAGCTGGGTTCACAGCCAGCAGTTTCCCACCAGGGTGTGGGCTCCCCTCGCTGTCCCTCCGCGAGCTGCCCTCTTTGCTGAGGTGCTGGTCAGCTCCAGATGGCTCATAGTGGCCAGCAGGATTGTCCTCAGGGCATGATGATCGGCGTTTGTTTAGCTGTGTGTGGAGCACTCCCACCTCCTCACTCAGCCCCACTCTGCTCCTCGGGGTGTCACCAGGGTCCTCGTCATCATTGCCATCATCATTACCACTGCCTCACAGAGAAGAGATGGGGCACAGGGAGAAACGTGGCTTCCTGAGACAGTGGTGGTGTCCTTGTCTTGTCACACTCTTCCCGGACAAGAGCCCCAGGGCAGTCATTGCAGAAGCATCTGGGTTTCTAGAGCGCTCTAGAGAATGGCTACCAGGAGACACATTTTCATCTTTAAGGGAGAGCTGGCACTTTTTGAGGCTGAGCAAACTTTCTAGGGTTCTGTGGGCAACTCCTGGGTACCTGAGTCCACAGAACTCACTCCCTGCTGGGGGTGGGGGTGGGGTGTAGACCGTGGTAGTGCAGAAAGGACCAAGATACGGGAGTTCCCCAGGCCTCTGAGGGCTTCCCCCATGTCCAGAGGGTCTCAGACTAAGATCAGGCGTCATAGCAAATGAGGATTCTTCTTTCCTGGCTGCTCCTGGGAACAGAGGAAAATAAATACCAATTACAGGCAGAACTGTCAGTTGGAAGGAAGCTGCCACTCTCACTGTAGAATTTATAAACAGTTAATTAAGCCTGCAAGAAAGAACAGCTCCATCAGCCACAAGGACCCAGGGGCCTGCTGGCCGGGGCAAAGGTCCCAGGATACAGAGCAGAGTGGCTGCATGCCAGAGCACCTCCAGCGCTGCCAAGGAGGCCCTCAACCCCTGAGCACCTTAGGTCACCCAGGCTGCTCTTAAACGTGCTGAGGCCAGGCTGTTTGCAGAGGCTTTTATGTACTTGGTCAGGGTGGGGGCCAACACTGGCACCAACATATTATCAAAGTTCTCCAGTGATTTTTCGTGCAGCCAGGGTCAACAGCTACCAACAGGAGCTGGATACACAGAGGGACTGACCCTGTCCACTGGTGACAGGCCTGCCACTCCCCAGTGACCACCCTGTCCCTCCCATCCTCCTCAAGGCTGCACCTCATGTGGCCTGTGGGGAGTTAATGACCATCTTGGCTTTAGTCTGGAGGCTTTTGTTCCCATCAGTCCCCCACACCCCTGCTCCACCTGTCTCCCATGGTTCAAGCCTGAGGCTGGACCTCCTGCTGAGTCTCCTCTGTCCTGAGCTCAAGGGTAGGGCATTACTAAGGCTTTCAATAGACAACAGCCCAGTCAGGGAAGAGTGTTTGGAGGGAGGGGAGCTGGCACATGGAGAGTGCAGCACCTCAGAGGCAGATGTCCCTCTCCACCCAGAAACAGTGACCTGTGGATGCCGAGCAGAGTCAGAGGGTGGGAGGCAGCAGGCAGAACACTTGCCCAGAGCCCAGTGCAGCCCAGGTCCATGCTAGGGCCAGGGGACACAACAGGGAAGAAGAGAGACCCGCTCCTGCCTCCTGGGCAGGTGTTCTGTTTGCGAAGACAGAATAAACAAATAAACCTGCCAATAAACACAGTAACTCCAGGCAGCAGTAATTATTGCAAAGAAAATAAGTAATGGGAGTGGCGGGGAGGACTGGGCAATTTGTTACAAGGACAGGTCAGGGAAACACTCCCTGACGGTGTGGAGGCCTGAGTATTAAGCAGGAACCAGGCAGGCAGAGATCTGGAGGGAGAAAGATCTGGGGGGAGTGGGGGGACAGTGAGTGCAGAGGCCCTAAGGCAGGAAAGCGCTTGGTGCGTGTGAGGGACGACAGGGAGGCCTTTGTGGCCAGAGCTAAATGAAAGTAGAGAAGGAAAGGTCAAATCTGAGAGTCAAATAGGGTCTCGGTTGTGCAGAGTCCTGAAGACTGAAGCAGGAATTTGGGTGTTTCTTCATGTAACCGGAGGCCAGGGCCAGGGCAAAAGAGGGAGATGAAGCCACTGGGGACTTCTGCATTCGGTCACGATAGAGTGACTAGCACTAGACTGGTTAACAATCATTAAATTAAGTACCTGAGGTACGTTCTTGCAGACAGTGGGCAGCAGCAGGGCCAGATGGTGAACCCTGACAGAAGGAGGGGCCAGAAGGGGACCTGCGGCCACCGGCTGTCCTCCAGGGCATAAGAAGGGGACCTGCGGCCACCGGCTGTTCTCCAGGGGATAAGTTTCTGACCACAGCACAGGGACCTGGCATCCAAGCAGAGCCCCGTAGCCGCGGCGAGCTAACAACAGAGCAACTGGCCATGCTGAGAACAGCTCAGGAGACATCGGCAAGGAAGGAGCTGTGTGGGCAGGATCCCCAGGACTCAATGTCAAGTGCACAGCTGAGGGATGAGCTGTACATGCCCAGAGAAAGACCATCAAGACTTTAGTGTGGGACTGAAAGCAAAATAGAAACACTAGAGGTTTAAGCTGAGCTGGGAGAAGAGCACTGCCTGGGAATGTTGAAACTCCAGCCTTATCAGCTAGAAAAATCTTGCTAACACTTTGTTAACACCCCTGGCATCCAGCTGAGACCCTAACCAGGTTGTGTCTTAAGAATAGGGACCATACCTAAGTGTAAAGTTTATACTAGGCCTTCTCCTGACAAAACCTAAAACCAAGTCCTGAAAAGATCTATAGGGAAAATGAAGTTCAGAAGTAATGCCTGCCAAATAAGAGGGTCTCCGGAAACACAATGGCTCTCTACGTATCCACACAAATAAAGTGTAAAACCAAGCCTGTAAGTTCAAAGTAATTTAACTAACCTGATAAAACAGAAAACACTTGTTAGAGGAAAACAGTGAAATCCAGGGTCTACAATAGATGAGCACCATGCCCCGCATTCCATCAAAAAATCACTAGACACAAACAGGAATAGAAAAATGTGATTGACGTTCAAGGAAAAAAGCAATCAATAGAAACAAAACTTGAAATGGCCCGGATATTGTGCTTGACAAAGAATTTCAGGTAGCCATTATAAATATGTTCAAAGAATTAAAGAAAAAAACTATCTTCAAGAAAGCAAAGGATATTGCATTAATGCCTAAACAAGTAGGAAATCTCAACAGAAGAATAAAAACTTTTAAAAATGAAAACTCAAAAACTAATAAGTATAATAGCTGCAATGAAAAATTTATTGGATGGGCATTATAATATTTTAGAGATGACAGCCAAAAACAAAAAATAGGCAGGGACCTTGAAACCAGATCAGTAAAAATTATTCAAACTTAAGAATGAGAGAAAAAAAAAAAACAAAGAAGAACAAGGGGATAAAGATAGTCTTTTCAGCCATGGTACTAAAACAATATGTATCATATGCATATTGATTGCATTTGTAATTTGCCCATATGTAAGAAAGACAGAGACCTGAGACCCAGACCTTAGGCCTTATACAATAATTAACTCAAAGTACATCACAGACCTAAATGGAAAACAGAATACTAAGAAAATTCTTGAGGAAAACATAGGAGAAACCGTGTATAATCTTGGCCTTGGTGATGAGTTTTTGAACACAACATCTTGCTTTGGCGAGGATGTGGAGCAGTAGGAGTTCACATACGTCACTGGTGGGAATGCCGTTTCGGAAGACAGTTTGGCAGTTTCCTACCAAGCCAAGTGTAGGTTTACCATGTGACTCAGCAATTTGTTACCTAGGTATATTCTTAAGAGATTTGAAAACTTAACGTCCACACAAAATCTGTATGCAACTATTTATAGCAGCATTGTGCATAATTTTCAAAAACTGAAAACAACAGGTGCCTGAATACAGTGGCACATATTTTTTGTTGTTGTTGTTGCAGTTTTTGGCTGGGGCTGGGTTTGAACCCACAACCTCCGATATATGGGACTGGTGCCCTACTCCTTGAGCCACAGGCACTGCCCACAGTGGTACATCTTTACAATGGAATATCATTCCACAATAAAAAGAAATGAGCTATCAAGTTATGAAAAGACATGGGCGACTGTGAAATGTGTATTGCTAAGTAAAAGAAGCCAGTCTGAAAACGTTTCCCACTATATGCTACCAATTACCTGAAATTCTGGAGAAGGCAAAACTGTGGAAATCTTAAACAAGGGTTTGGGATGTGGGTGGAAGGATAGAACAGGGCAAAGTACAGGATGTTTCTTAGGGTGGTGAAACTATATTGTAGGATATTGCAATGATGAGTATAAAATATTATGCACTTGTCAAGATGCATTAAAATTTACAGCACAAAGCATAAATCTTCATGTATGCAATTAAAAAAAAAAAAACAGTACAAGAGGTTGTGGAATCCCAGAATGGAAAGTAGAATTCCACAAAGGAATCTGACTATATTCCAAAAATATGAAACAAATTCCCCGAGGGGATTGAGGTAAGGTGCTGATGTAAGTAAGTTTGGAAATAAATGGAGTCTGCGAGACTAAAGGCTCGAGAAACACTGACTGTAGTTAATAAAGTTGTTTCTCACAGGCCCAGGGGCTGACAATTCCGAAACCACTGAGCAGGTACCCTGGAACTGAACAATTTAGCAAGTGGGTGATGGACAGCCTGGTTTCTTACTGCTGAGGTGTGAAATTACCAATAAGCAAATGGAGGAGGCTACACTGATCCGGGTGATAACAGGTTAGAGTTGGCGACATCAGTATGAACTCAAACTCATTAGTTTAGGCTACTATAAATATGGATGCTGCCTACAGAAGTATGCGCAGACGTGTGCATACACTTGAGTCAGTACACACACACACACGTCTCTTTACTCTGTCAGCAAAGGGCCTAGAGGCAATAATGTCCCAGCAGAAATGACGCTGAGTACCTAAGCCTGCATTTCTAAAGGAACCAGGACTTCTGGGAGAAATGCTAGATGGGGGCAGGAAATATGCAAGATCAGCCTGGAGCATCCTCCAGTGCCAGCAAGTATGACAGGATAAAGAGCTGCAGGAGCCAACCGGAAGAGCCGGTCAGAGATGGAACCAGGCCAACAACCAAAGAGGCACTGGCGATGTGATTTGCAACCCAAGTACAAAATAAATATCCATGGGTTCATAATGATATAAATAAATGATTGAATAAATAAATGGGGAGAAATTTCAAATTTTCAAATTTCAAAACATTCCACAGAGAGGAAGCTGGAACATAACTCTGCACTCCTTGGGTGTGGATATATGCAGTGGCTTCCAAAGAGGACAGTGGGGAAAGTGGTTGGGAGAAGAGTAAGTTCACAGGAGAGAAACGGATGAACTCCCTCTTAGTCAGATGACGGAGCTGGACCACAGGAGACATGAGTCGTGCTGGCAGTGTCCTCCTTGGGGGATGTGACGAGAACATTGTGGTCTTCCTCCTCAAAAACCATGACCCCACTGTACACATGAGAAAAACATGTTTAAGAATTCTACTTAAAATGCCTGAATTTAGTCATTCCTAAAACCATTGAAGGCATCAAATACAAGGAAATTCTGAGAAACTGTCACAACCAGGAGGAGAGTAAAGAAGCACGATTACTAATTATAACGTGGCGTCTGGCTGGATGGGATTCCAGAAGGGAAAAATGACTTTAGGGAATCTGAATGATTTCCTATGAACCTTAGTGAATACCAATGTACCAGGGTCCATTAATGGCGACAAATGTATGGAACTGTTATTAATAATAGGGGAAAGTAGGTAGGGAGATATGAGATCTACTTTGTACTATCTTTGCATTAATTCTGTAAACACAAAACAATCTAAAAAAAAAAAAAAATGAACAGAGACTTATAAGACAATTCCAAACAGTCTGACATTAAGTGTAAACTAAAAATAAAATCCGAAACTTCCCCATCAACTGAATGGACCAGACTCCCTCTTGGCCAAGGGGATTCTGGAGAAACCTTAAAACTGAGTTCCCAGGGGAGGTGCCTATAGCTCAAAGGAGTAGGACACCGGCCCCATATGCTGGAGGTGAGTTCAAACCAGCCCCGGCCAAAAACTGCAAAACAACAACAACAACAACAACCAAAAAAAAAAAAACAAACAAACAAAAACTGAGTTCCCAGCCATGAAGAGAAGGAAGGTGGGGCCGGCTCATTATACCCTCTCCCTTTTAGAGTTTAGACACAACAACTGAGCAGCATTAATGTGAAAACAGATTGTAAGATGCTAATTATAAACAGGACCCTAGGCCTTGCAAGTCACTTCTGCAGGACGTCCATTTGGTTAGCATATCATTGTGGCTTGTTCTGTGGTCAGCAGACTTCCTTATGTTAACTGAAAACGTTCCTTTCTACTGACTCCAAGCTTTAGACAAAGCTTTATTTCTTTAACAAATTATAAACTCAAGAACCTCTGAACCCACCTAAAACCTGGAAGCCACCTATAACTTTGAGATGTGCCACTTTGGGGGACCAAGCCAATGTATATCTTCCATGGATTCATTTATAATTTCACATGAAATTCTTGAATCTATAAAATATGTAAAACCAAACTGTATCCCAGCCACATCAGGCACATTTTTTTCCAAACCTCTTGAGAGTATGTTGCCTCGACTACAGTCACCATATCGGCTCAGTATAAACTTCTTTAAAGTATTTTACAAAGTTTTTTTTTTTTCTTCTGTTACCACGAGTAATTGGAGTCTTCATGACTTAGATTGGCAAAGGTAAATACTTGAAGGAATGACTGCAAATTTGTCCAAGTTGATGAACAACACTCATGAAATTATAATATCAAGTAGAATAAAGATAATGAAAAAAACCATACCTCATCACATTATAGTCAAGCTGCTAAAAACTAGACATAAAGAGAAAATCTTAGAAGTAGACCCAGAAAGTAAGTCACTTTACATATAGGAAAAGAAGATTAAAATCCTCATAATAAACTTTCCAGCAGAAACAATGAGAGCAAAAACAGTGGGGGAAATATCTATCAACCCAGAATTCTATAACCAGGGAAAGTATTCTTCAAAAACGAGAGTTCAGTAAAGAAAATATTTAAATAAATGCAAGTGAACAGACTTAACCAGGGACCAGAGGGGACCAGGCCAGGGCCTGCTCTGAGGACAGGCAGAAAAGGACAGGGGGAGGGATCCAGACCCAGCAGGGCCCCTTGGAGGAGAGGCAGCTGACTCCCTTCCCTCTGCCTCTTCCTCCTCTCTCCTCTTCCAGGTCCAGCTGTCCCTCTCAGAGCCTCTCTGGTCGCCTCTTCTCCCTCTCGGATCCAGCTTCCCTCTGTCTCTCTCTGCCAGGACATCCTTCCTCCACCTGCCTGTTTCTCTCCACATCTCCTTCCTTGTCTCTCTGTGTCTCCCTCTATCCCAGCAGTGTCTGCTTTCCATTGAGTGACTGGGCAGCAAGATGACGCTCGTATGCGGCCAGCAGCAGGAGACAGGCCACCGTGCTACTGTCTGTCTTCTCTTCCCTCCCTACTCAGGCTGCCAGCCTGGGGCAGGGCAGATTTTCATACCTCCTGAGACGTGCTGAGCCCGGCAGGCCTCAGAGGTGAGTGGCACAGATAGGTGGTGTGTCCTGCTGGGGTGGGGGGATTTGTGTGTGGGTAGGTCACTCTGGGCTCCTCCCCTGGAGGACTGGGGTTCCCGGGGCTCCTCAGCTGCTCCCTTTGGGGAGCACCTTCCTCGTGCCCCTTTTTAGCCTCCCTTTCTGGCTGTGCTCTAAGTCCCTTCCCTGACCTCCAGCACAAGCCATGCCTGCTTCCTTTCCTTTCTAGAGCTTCCTGGGATCTGCAGTCATCCACGCGTGTGCCCATTTTGCTTGACGCGCATTCCTTAAGGGCCAGAACCTTACCCTCCAACTCATCCTGGATCCCAGCACTGAGAGGAGCTCCTGGCAGGTGCAGAGCAGAAGCAAGAATGAACAGGGACGGGTGGCTGAAGGCACAGCCCTTCACCAGAAGTTGATGTCCTGCCCTCTGTCCAGGCTTTGCTCTCCTACAGGAAGCGAGGGACCATGGGGCAGGAACACATCGCTGGGCTGCGGAGGTTGTTGGGCCCAACACTTTAAGTTTCCACCATAAGAGCTGCCAGAGATTGGTCCCTATTCTGTGCCTGTGACTAGGTCAAGCCCTTCAGAGGTGCCCCTCAAACCAGACAACGGACTGCAGGGCTGGGGTGAAGAGGGGAAGAAACCCACAAACTGGAGAGGTTATACCACCTGAGTAGAAAGCCAAGGTCACAGTGGGGAACGGCCCCCTTATTCGTCCCCCAGCACCATGCTGTGTCCACCCACGGGACCTCTGTCCAGAACCAAAGATGCCTTTCTGCCTGGTCCACCTGATGTCCACTTTATGTGATGTCATGGGAGACGAATAGAGAGCGGTCACAGCCCTGCTGGGTCAGGCCCCCCCGGCTGCCTTCTGCACTCCAGCTGGACTGGCCCGTGGGTCCCTGAGAGACGTGCCAGCCAGTGCCCAGTGTTCAGAAAAGCTCTGAGCTTCCTGCCAGGCAGAGGCGTTGAAGGGAGAAAGGGCATCTTCCCAGGCACAGTGGGCAGGCTGGGGTGTCCAGCAGCCACACTCAGGTTCAAGTGTCTGTGAGGAGGCCAGCTTGGCCTGCATGCTCTCCGCGCCAAGGCGGCGCCTGCGAGGGCTGAGCGGGGGCTCTGTTAGCTCAAGCATGTTAAGCACACACGCAAACAGAGATTAGCGGACTTACTCCTCCAAGCTGAGCCAAAGCGCGTGAGCAAACACCGGTGGCCTATGTGAGAGTGGCACCTTCACCAGCGTCATTGTGCAAAGCCCTTCGCTTGCTCTGGGAGGAAGAATCACTGCTTGGCTTTACAGAGGGAAAGAGCAAGGCCCAGGGGGCTCAGAGATGCACCAGGCCCAGGGAGAAACGGCCGGGACCAGGGTGGAGCCCTCCCTGCTGTACTGGGAGCCTCAGGCACACAAGGGTGGGTGAGTGGGAGCACAAGGATGCAGGCAGAGTGGCCACAGGATGGCGGCATGGGCAACGCCAAGGGGGGAAGAGGGGCAGCTTGCCTGGGCACTTGTCTGGCCACGAGGCAGGATGGGGAAGTGGGGTAAGCTTTGGCAGGGGGTCCTGGGCAGGCCCCCTCATCCTTCCAGACCTTGGGATCCCCATCTGTCAAATGGGTGTATTCCCAGTGACCTCCCAGGCTATTAGGGGATGACAGCGAATGTATGTGGGGGTGGCTGTTTGCTTCCTTCCTCCCTAATATGTGTTGAGCACTTACTGTGAGTGGACACTGGGTTACAGTGGTGCCCTCAGGAGTCCCCAGTCTGGCTGGGGAGAGGCACAGAGTGACAGTTATGGCTGCTCCTTGTTCCCGTCCATTCTCTGACCCCAGCTCTGCTCTGCACAGGTCATCCGTCTGTCTCCTTCCATCTTCCAGACAAGGAGATGGAGGCAGAGCAGGCAGGGAGGCCCCTCACCTGGGCTGACTCCAGGCCTGGCTTCTGAATCAGGAGCTGTTCATACCAGGAGGGTTCAGAGTCTCCAGGTCCAGCCTAGCATTTCTCAGATGAGAATGCTGAGGGCCACATCCCTTAAGTGCCTCCATTTCTCTCTTCTAGAAGTCCCAGTAAGTGACAACTCAGCCCAGGAATGGGCTAGTTTGAGCTGCTAGAAATCTCAGCTGGGATCCTGGTGTCTGGGGAAGGGCCTGGCTCTCAAAATAAACCGCTCGCCTGAGCCCGAGAGCAGCCGGCAGGGGCCTGGTGAGCCAAAGCTCCCGTGGATGACGCCAGCCTGTCCCAGCTGCAGGGCCCCCTCTCCGACAGCTGGTCCCTGTCGGGATAGGCTGGTGGCAGGTGGCAGCCAGGAATATGTGACCCTGGCTCCTAGAGGCACCCCACCCCCACAGGCCTATGCACATATATGCTCCGAGTGGGGACGGGCTGCTCCCCAGAGAGAAGACGGTGGGACCTAGAACTTAGAGCTGCTTCTGGTGGCAGCCTTGCCCTCCTTGTGCTGGACAGTGACAGGCCACAGGCACAGGTAAGGGACACCTTCTGTGGCCTCTGAAGGGCCTGCTTCCTTGGGGAAAGTGATGTGGGTCTGGGGTGGGGAAGGGGCTCGTTCTGCTCTCCTGGTTTCTGGCATCTTCCCAAGGCTCCAGGGATCCTGATGTGAGCTTCCTGCTCTCCTCAGGAGGGGTCAAGAAGCCACTCTGGCTCCCTCTCCACCCCCACCCCTACTCCCCGGCTAGAAGGGAACAGCCTGCCCTTTTCATCTTTGAGTGCTCTCAGCCTCATCAAATGTCAGAGTCGCTTTGCTTAATTAGATGCCGGCCCCAGGTTAATGGGTTTTCAGAAAGCAGGTAGAAAAGTTTTGGAAGCAGGTGCCATGCGAGGCTGCAGAGAGCCTGGTGGCTTTGAGAGGAGAAAAGCCCCAAGGGTCCTGTTGGGCAGAGACAAAGGGCACAAAGGTTCTGAACCACCTCCTACCCTCCTGGGGGGACTGGCTGGGGAACAGTCTCCATGGGAGACGCAGTTCCTTGGGCAGGCCTCCGGCTCCCCAGTTCTGCACTGTGCCTCAAGGCTACAAAAAGAAAGGGGTTTTGGTGGGGACTGTTTTGTGCTTTGAACCAGGCCCAATAGGACTGAATTGGAGCTTGGGGACCTGTCATGGGAGCTCAAGTCCCTTGTCCCCTGGTGCTCATATCTGGCTTTCTGCCTAAATGGCTTTCTGTGCCTGATCCCTGGACAGGATGTTCACCTAAAACCAAAGAAATCCAGGCTGATGCCCAGGGTGGTGGGAGATGGGCTCGGCAGAGGGGCCCATGGCTGCCTTCTGCAGCCCTGTGCACAGAGAAGGGCAGGTGCGGGGGGAGGACGGAGGGGATTAGGGACTAGGCTTTCCCCAGCACGCAGTGCAGGAGTCATTCAGCGAGTGGGATTAGTTGCAGTGGATTTTTCTTGGCCTGAAGGTGAGCTGGCATTTGGCATGCCACCTACTGGGCCACATAGGCCTGCTGAGCGTGGTCACGAGGGGCTCTGGGCTACATCACGTTCAGGGTTTAGTCCAGGCTGTAAGAAGAATCTGGGGCTCTGAGAAGAGCTATTCGTGGTGGTCAGTCTGAAAATGCTGCGCTCCTGGTTTCTGGCATCTTTCCAAGATGGCATTGGGTGTGGCCCTGAGCATATTGCCCCTGCAAATACCACCCAGAACCCTGAGACGACCCAGTGTCCATGCCCGCCTCCCTCACCAACCAGCCCAGGTCCCCTCTCAGGCCCTTCAACTTTCCCCTAAGCATCCGCATGAACCTTGCACGGGGCGCAGGGGGGAGGTGATGTCCCAGCAAAACTGCCCTCCCCTCAGCTCTGCAATAATTTCCAGTCTTTGCATGTGGCCTGTACCACTAGAACCAGTAATCCAGTCACTGTCATCATCAGGCCTGACATTCTGGCTCCTGGGCTGTGTGACTGTTGGCACAACTCTTGACCCCTCTTTACCTCAGTCTTCTCAGCAATAAAATGGGGGTGAGCTTACCTTCCTTAGCAGGCTGCTGTAAGATTAACAGAGATTGCTCATGGGCAGGGACGCAGCTCACAGCCCCACTGGGAGAGTGAATGCTTTTATATCACAATCATTTCTCCTGGTTGGACTGTGTGCCTGGAGGGTCCGTGTCCCCAGCACAGAACCTGCACACCGTGGCTGTGCAACATGCTTGTGAACACACACTCAAGTGGGCACATACACACACCAGGAGTTGAGTTCGTGGCAGTTACGCTCAGCTCTGATGCCTGCTCCCAAGAGCTACCCACAGAGCTACACTGACCCACACACCCTCTGTGTCCACCTCCTACGGCTGAGAGAGTCAGGAGTGATGGTCATTTCTTCAACCCCCAGGCAGTGATCCAGGACCCAGGACTCAGGCCACGGTCATGGTCATGCCAGCACAGTAACAAAGCCTGAAAACCACAGCACCTTCTCACAATAACAGCAGCAGACACTCCCTCATACCTTCATCCAGTCAGCTCTGTTCAAAAGAATACAATTTGGTAAAAAGACACCACCGGGTAAAGTGATACTCTAGTTCAGTGGTCCTCAACCTTCCTAATGCTGCAGCCCTTTCATACAGTTCCTGTGGGTTGAGAACTGCTGCTCTAATACAAAGGAGTAAACACCAGCCATGTGTGTGGCTCACGCCTGTAATCCCAGCACTCTGGGAGGCAGAGGCTAGTGGATTGCTTGAGCTCAGGTGTTCAAGACCAGCCTGAGCAAGAGCAAGACCCCATCTCTACCACAAATAGAAAAATTAGCCGCACATTGTAGAAAGTGCCTGTAATCCCAGCTACTCAGGAGGCTGAGGCAGGAGGATCACTTGAACCCAGGAGTTTGAGGTGGCAGTGAGCCAGGCTGACACCATGGCACTCGAGCCTGTGCAGCAGAGTCTGTTGCAAAAAAGAAAATGAGGGGAGAATTCTCCCTCTAACCAACTTCCCAGCATTTAGCACCAAACCTCTGCAGGGTGTGCCATTTCCCCCAAGGCCTCCGGACACGCAGAACCCCCTGCCTCCTGCGTGGGTGCCTTGTGCTGCCAACCCACCTTCCCCCACTTAGGTGCTGAGGGTAAGATATGCCTCGTGTGTCGTCTGCTGAATTTGCCATTCAGCTATTTCATCCAGATTACTTCTGCCTGTCAGGTGGAGGAGTTGAGGGTTTTGCCTGCTCCTCTGTGTCGGTCAGCTCTTGCTATAGCAATGCTCTATAACAAACAGTCCCCACATCTCAGTGGCTCACAGCAATAAATGTGTATTTGTATCAGTCCTGGGTCTGTGGTTTAGCTAAGGTTTGGTTGTCATGGTTGGGGATGGCTGAGCTCAGCATGGAAGAGCAAGGGGCAAACCAAACCACGGGAGCTCATGGAAGGTCGGCTCACACCACTTGGTTCACGTCTGCCAAAGCAAATCTCAGACCCAAGAGATAGACTGGGGGTGTAGATTCCACCTACTGTCCTGGGGAGGAGGTCACTGGGTCCAGCAAGGTCTTGGGTGGAGAGAGGGAGTGAAGACAGGTCACCTGTCTTCCACAGCTACTGTGTCTGCTCACACGAGCACCATCTAGCTCAGCCCACCACTCCTGAGCACTGCCTGTGCTATTCTGGATGGGACAGTGGCAGGGGCAGGGGATGTTGAGTAATGAGCCACACTGGGCCCTGAGTATACAGTAACAGGGAAGCCAAGGTCACTCTCAAAGAGGGAAAGTCAGTATTTGAGATACTACGTTCCTCCTGGGTTAGGGCATCCAGGAAGAGGGACGTAGAGAAGACCAGGAGCTCTCTTGTGTCACTGAGGGGACAGGAAAGTCTGTGCAGGAAAGTGGCCCTATGAAGGCATGTCACAAGCTGGATGGGGCTTCAGCAGGCAGAGGAGGGTTGGCAGAGGGCATTCCAGATGGGGACACCACCTGGGCAGAAGCCTGGAGACAGGAAAGCCTGTGCAGTGGTTGGTCTGGCCGGCACTGCCTCTCCCTCTGGGCCTGGATGTCGCAGGGTGTGCAGCCCCCAGACCCCATCAAGGGCGACCCCCCTCACATGAGCTGTTCACGGAGAACTCCTTGGAGCTCCTCTGCCCCAGCTCTAAATCAAGCAGGAACCGGAACCTCTGATCTCATTCTGTGGAGTGTAATTGTCTTCTTTACTAATTCATGGCCTTGAGGCCCCAGAACACGGAGGCTCTTGAGAATTACACAGGCAGCAGCTCTGCCAGGCAGAGGCCGGGTGGTTTAAAGGTCACTCACAAATACTCCGTTCACATTAATTCACAAAATAAAGAACACACAGCCCAGCGCCCTCAGGCTAGGACGGTATTTTAATACCAGCCAGTGAGAGACACAGAAGGGGAGAGAATGTTATATTTCCAAGTTAAATACTCCCTGGTCTCCCAAGAACTCAAGACCCTGGGCAGAGAGAGGGTGGATTAAGGAAATGAATCGCACACAAGAGGCCTTTGGTCCAGAAGCTCTGATCCCAGCAGCACAGACGCGGAGATGGACAGATGGGCCTGACTTCCGAGCCGACTCCAGTGTCTCCCAGCCAGGTGCTCTGGGGCACGTCCCTTAGCTTCTGTGAGCCCCAGTTTGTCCATCTTGGGCCAACCCTTCAGGGGGGCTGGGACAATCTGGCATGAAAACGCAGGGAGAGGATCCTGCCCTCTGTCCTTGGCAAGGGCGGGCGAGAGGAACAGTGAAGGGTCCTCCATGCACAGGGAGGGGAGGGGCGAGGAGAGAGGGGTTGGTCACCTTGGGCCTGGGGCTGTGACTCCAGAGGTAAACAGGGACCCAGTGACTTCAGGTGTCCCCTGCAGAAGGCCCCATGGAGCCTGGACCCACCTGCTTTTCCTGCGTGGGGGTGTGAACAGCCAGGAGTGGGGCCTCCAGAAGGCTCCAGCACACCCCAGCCATGAAGCTGGCATGCCAGACCCTGGGTCCAGCAGGGACACTTGGGAGCTGCTGCTACAGCTGGCCTGAGGAACAGGGAGGCCCGAGCCCTTCACCATTGCCTCGGTCTCAAAAAGAATCAAGTCCAGGGCAGCGCCTGTGGCTCAAGGGAGTAGGGTGCCGGCCCCATATGCCAGAGGTGGCAGGTTCAAACCCACCCCTGGTCAAAAACTACAAAAAAAAACAAAAAAAAAAAAAAAAAAAAGAATCAAGTCCACATTTTAAAACAACGAGTGAGTGGAGGTGTAGGGGGAATGATGGGAAAGTCAGTTTAGGATAACACGTCAGATCCCTGTCTTCCCCCCATCCTGGTAGGAACCCGTTTCCTTTCTGTGAGTCAGTCCTCATCCTGCTTCAGAAGGAGCCACTGCGGGGCGTCTGCTGTGCGCATGGGGCTATGTTGGGGGCCCCGAGAGTGCCTCCTGCTCTGTCACATCAGCTGTGGGATCGTGGCAATCACGTCGCCACTTGGTGCCTCAGTTTCCCAACCTGTAAATGAGGGCGACAGCCAACACTTGTCTCCCTGAGCCATGCTGAGGGCAGAGTGGGTTCATTTGCTGGAAGCACTTGGAGCAGCATGGGTACATGGGGGCTCTGGGAAATGCTGCTGTTGCACCCCCAGCACTTCTCTTAGAGAAATTCACCCTGTCACCCAGTCCTGGGGCACTGAGCCTCACTCTGCAGGGGAGGAAACCAACCACAGCTTCCAAGACCTGGTCACCCTGCAGGGCTACAAAGCCCTTGACCTATGGAGTGTAGACGGCAACCCGGAGGGGAGTTTTGAGCTTGCTGTTAGCAGTTTTCAAATAAAATCTTTTCTAAGGGCTATTCTGTTTAGAGGAGGATGTGGAGGAAGGGGGAGGGGCAGTCTGGCCTCCTGTGGGCTCAACCCCTCCATGGGGAATCATGGAGCCGGGGAGGTGGTCTCCGTTTGGTAGCCCCTGGCTGAGCCTGGCTCCTCCAGGAACACTCCCTGGTCCTGAGGCAGTCAGACAACTCCCCAAATCCTGACAGCACAGCTGGGGGAGAAGCCAGTGGGCTCCGGCCCTTTTCTTGTGTCCTCCCTTCCTTCCAACAACTATGCCAGGCAATGCCAGGGACACAGGATGGATTATGGAGACGCCTGCCTGGTGGGGCCAGACCTAGGGTTCCTCGGGTCTCCAGGGCCTTCTTAGAGTCTCCTGGAAGGGTCTCCTTGGGGGTCTCCTTGGGGGTCTCCCCACGTCCACCTTTCTCTTCTCTCCAGGCTCTCTCTCCCTCTCTCTCAGCCTCAGTGGCCTGATACAAAGCTCAAGTGTCCTCTTTAGTAATTTAAATGCATTGGCCGTTTTCTGTTCTTAATTTTAAATGCAGACAAGTGGGGTATTTTCTCTTTCTCGCTTAAAAATGTACAACAAAAGCCACCAACTCAAGATAATTGATTCTTTCCCCTCCTGCAGCCGTCCCCACAGAGGCTGGGCCTAGTGGGCAGTTCACCAATCCTGTCCACTTGGCAGCAGGAGCTCCCAGTGCCCAGAAACTGTACTCCTGAGTCCCCAAGGCCTCAGTGGGTCTGGGTAGCTATGGCCCCTTCCGCTGCTGTCCACAGGGCTTCTGCCAGTCTGGTGTCCAGGTGAGGGGAAGCTGGTGATAGCGACGGCCTCAACTGAGCCCCTCTTAGCTCCAGGGTGCCCCACTGACTTCACTGGGGGATGCGACCTTCTTTAGCTGACTCCACCGCTGACACTCGGGTCCTTGTCCCCTTGTCTTCCTACCCAGGTCAGTGCAAGACCACATTGCCTCCTTCCATGGAGACGGTCTCATTGAGACAGATGGTCTCATTGAAACAGACTCACATCTGAGTCCAGACCTGTGGTGAGTGCAGGGGCATAGGAGGTGGAATGACTGGCAGATGTGGGCACCTTCTCCCAGACTGTCCCATTTGGCCATCTCTACTCTGGGGTTGAGGCCTTGAGGGAGGCAGGGCATTGCCAGTCCCTCAGTGGGTGGCTATGGCCATGCAGGGCCCCATGTGTGTTTTCCAGGCCCACACGCTTGCTGAATAGCAGCCCACACCTGCTCACTGAGGTCACCGTGTAGCCTGGAGCTGGGTGACCCTCACGGTTGGCTGTGCAGTGTGCACAAGGACCAGCCGACTTCTCAGTCCCAGGACTCTCCGGGTGCTGTGGGGGATCAGGCTGCCCAGAGGCATGAGATCCTGTGTGTGGGCCTTGGACACAGGCAGATGGGGTATGGATCCCCAGTAGACCCCCTGACTGTCTGTGAACTTGGGCCAAGCCACTTGTGTCCTGGGCTGTAAACAGGGTGATAACGCCACACCCCACTTCAGAGGTGTTTGGCACTGTTTCTGACGATCCACACAAGGTCGGGCACTGGTGTCTTGGCCCCTCAGGGACCCCATGCCAGACTCTTTCCTGCTCTGATCCCTTTGCACACCCTGTTCCCTCTGGTGGGAATACCCTTCCCTTCAGCCTCCTCTTTGCCTGTCTACTAAATGCCCTCAATGTCTTTGTCCTTTACCTCCACCATCCATCCCTCTGCCACCGCCAGTCTCACCCTCAGAACCCACACTCAGCTGGTCCTGTGCTTTTGTTCTTGCTGTTCCCTTTCCTCCAAGGGTGCCAATCTTCCTGACAAGTATCTGTTTCTGACTCAAACCTCACCCACTCTGTGAAACTATCCCAACCTCCTCCCTCTTCCCCACTGGACCTACCTAGTCTTCCAGAAAAGCACCCGTGATGCTCATCCTATGGCAAGAAAGGCCTCCTCGAGGGCAGGGGTGGGGCTGATGGAGCATTTGGGACAGGGCCTAAGGGGGAGCCCTTCTTGAACAGTGACTTTTGCCACTATGACAGCAATGCTGCAGTAACAGTCACAGTAATGCCACAGTAACAGGGACACCACAGTAACAGGGACTTTATAGCTAAGTGGCTGTCCCTAAGGAAAACTTCGCCATTTTCCACTCACCTGCTCCATCTCCCAAATTACTAAGAAGAGTCCAGGAGGGTCAGCTAGGGCTTGGATTTTCGAGATACAGAATTGGGAAAATAAGTTGACAGAGGGCAGAAGTAGGAGAAAAACAGGAATAAATCTGTTTACTGGGTCCATTTCTGAGCTTCCTTTGTCTTAGAGACTTTCAATACTGGGGAAAGAGAAAATTACAAAACAATCTGATGGCCCGAGGCAGTAAAAGAAAAATGAGCTGGGAGAAAGGGAGACAGGAGAGGTGGAAGAGCTGCAAGGCTGCGGGGAGAGCAGATTTGCTTTTTTCAGGGAGTGGGCAGAGAAGGAGAGGCTTGGAGAAGCTGTGCTGGGGAGAGAGGACAGAGGAATTATGGGCGCCTTCTCCTGTCCTTTGAGAAGATCGAGTGAAGAGTGGATTTTATTCTTGTCTGCTTTCTGTGGCTGGACTGTGCTTCCTTGAACATGACTCTGTGCAGAGAATGGGCCACATGGGGCTGTGAGGTTATTTCAGGTTACATAAAAAGTGGTTAAAACCCAGGAATTCTGCCCAGAGGCATCCCTGCCTGTGGGGTGCCCTGTCACCATTGGGGTTAATAGCCACAAACTTCCAGTCCAGGCCAACTGACCACAAATTGAACTCTCCCATTTCCTGGCTAGAAGCACAGATGTCAGAAACTGCTTTCTTGCCTGCCTGCCGGAGTGGGACAGTCTCATCTTGCACCCAGCACTTTGAGGACTTATCTCCAAGCCAAGCTTTCCTCTAAATGCAACTCCCAGGCTCTATGATCTCTCTAAGATCAGACACCTAAAAGGCCAAGTTACTCCTCCCGAGCTCCTGCACCCGCTTGCCAATTAGCTCCCAGAGGTCTGTGACAGTGGATCTCAAATGATAAAAGACCAGAAGAAAATTAAGGGCCATTGCGCCTCCTTGTTAATGCTGCTCTGCTCCTGAGAGCAGTGTAGATGTCACCCAGCCACTTCAGCAGAAGCTTCCTGCACTTTTAAGTGCACTTGCTTTTCTGGGACCTGCTACCCAGAGCCGAGGAACAGGGGGGCTGCACCCTGAGCTGATGGGATGGAGGGGTCTGCTACAGGGAGCAGACCTGAGAATCAGTGATCACTTAAGAGCCCTGCTCAGCAGCAGAGAGAGGGAAGACCCAAGCTTTGGAGTCTGAGTGGAGCTCACAAGCCAGTCCCAGCATTTAGCCTGGTGACCTTGAGCAGATGACTAAAGGTCCTTAAGCTCCGAGTGCCCGCATCAGTAAAGTGAGCCCAGAGTGACCACACCATGCAGACAGACACTTGGGGCCTGGCACTCAGGAGAAACGCAGCTATTGAGCAGCTGCCCAGCTCTAGCCAGGTGGGCCCGGGGGCCCAGACGGTGCCCTGGATACATGCAGCCCCCTGCTTACTGTGTGAGCTGGGGCAGGTCCCTTGACCTCATCCAGAAACCAGGACTAATAATGCTGTGCAGAGCCACCGTATGGGTCTTAGGAGATGGTGTAGATGAGATGCTTTGCAAACTGTAAAGTGCTGTGAAAATATCATAGGGAGGATCTAGAAGCCATAGTAGTAAGATGTCGTGGCATGGATTGCATTTGTGGTAAGAAGGGCATCGCGTTCGTCTCTGGTCACTCCTCTCCTAGGAGGTACGACCCCATACTTACCTGGTAGGAGAGATACCATGATCACGAAGGACGTACGACCCAGTGGTTAGGAGGATGTACTGGCAATGTGCACTGTCTAGGCTGTGTGACCTTGTGTGAGTTACTTAACCTCTCTGTGCCCTGGGTATGCCGCATCTGTAACATGGTAAAGCAATTGCATTTCTGGCCTTTCACAAGTGCCTGACAAAGCTGTGTGATGCCGTTGTCCTGGGAGGGCAATGCCAGGTTGCATTTCCTCTTTAGTGCCTTTTGTCTCCATTGTTAAGTTCAAGGCTGTGTCCCCTCCAGACCATGCCCACCCCCCACCCCCTGTGGTAGCTGGGGTCTTGAAGGTGATTGAAGGCACCTCTCATTCTGGCTGCTAAGCTCTGGAACCCACCAGCCAGTGTAGACAAGCGCCAGGGCAGGTATGGCCCCAGATGAGCATTTCTGGGTGACTTGAGAACATGCTCTTTGGGGACCAGAATGGAGCCCTCCAGAAACAGGCCTGGCACCCCCCCCCCCCCCGGCTTCCACCCCTTGTCTATCATTATTCCAAGGGCCCATCACTGCGGACTTCAATCGGGGACTCTTCCTGAGAGACTCACCTCCTTGGCCCTCACTGCACAGGCTTAGGTCCATCATGACATCCACAGCCTCCACCAGCTGCCCCCAGCTTCCTCTGCAGCCACCAAAGACTATCCTGGTCCCCATATTCTCTGTGCAAGCTGACACTTCCTTGCTTTTGCTGGGGCTGTTCCTTCCCCTGGAACCTCTCCCTTTTCTTCCTATTAACTCTCACTCCTCCCTCAAGGCCTGATGAGAGGCACTGGCGCTGCTGTGACCCCAGTGCCCTGTTCAGCTTCTAGGTTCATGCCCTGCACCCCTCCAGGGCAGGGCCCAGGTCTCTATCCTCCCTGGTCCTCCTTGGGATACCAGGTTTGCCAGCAGCTCTGTGAAGCAGGCTCCTGTGTTAATCCCCTTTATGATGGGGGAAACTGAGGTTCAGGGAGACAGGGTGACTTGCCAGAGGTCACATGGCAAGGGTAGAGGGGTCCAGACATAGGCCTTGAGCCTCGTCCCAGCCAGTACACAGCCTCCTTGTTTACTCCGGGTAAAGGGTCCATCTCCTGCGCTGTGAGGCCCCAGGTGCCTGCGTGTTGTCCTAAAAAACTAGTGGTTTGTGTTCCTTGTTTCCAGACATGCTGGCACTTTGTTCTGCCTGAGCGAACACTTCCGAACTCAAAGAGCCCCTGGCAGCAGCCCCTCGCACAGACTCAATCTCTGCCTTCCTTTGTGGTGCTGTTTCTGCAGCCAGAGGCTTCTGGTGATGTTTTAATATCTTTACATGTATATTGAATTGAAATTCAGGCTCTGGAGAGCCCCTGGGCATGGCTAGACAGTGGCGCCTCCATGTAGGAGTGGGGCTTGCTTTTCTGCCTTCCCATTGCCTGTGCAGCCTGTTAAGTGGGTCCGGGGAGCCACCGCAGGAGATGGCCCTGTCCCCTGCAGGAGAAATAGAGGATGAGGATGGACAACCAGTAGTTGGTTTGCCTGGGTTTAAATCCCAGCTCTGCCACCTGTTATCATCAACTCTGGGTGGTCAGTTTTGGCATCCATAAAATGGGCACAATGAGGCAGGTGCATTTCAAGGAGTAAATGAAATAATCCGCATGGAATGCTTAGCAGAGGCACGGCACAGTGGACAGCCACAGAGTCACCATTGTCATGGTGGTTCTCTGAACAATGCAGGGGTGCTGGACTCATGGCCATCACATGGCCCCTAACCCAGGGATACGTCAACCCCCAGGCCCAAGTGAGCCCTTTCCTGGCTCAGCTCCTGCCCACAGCCTCACTCATTGGCCAGGCCATTCTCATCTCATCTCATCTCCTCTCCGCACCTGGTCCAGACCCACCTGGAGTTTTGCGTTTGCTGTTCCTGCTGTTCCCGCTGTTCCCGCTGTTCCCTTCTTTCCACACTCTTCCCAGGCTCAGCCTTGGTTCCACCTCCTGAAGGACCCCCCACACACACATCTGTCATGATCACCACACCAGTTTGAAGGAAGGGCCCAGCCCTGGTCTGTCCGGTTTCTCTCCATCCCCACCTTTTTAATTAAAAAAGTCACACATGCACATGGAGATGGACAATACATGTGCAAATGATATGCAAAGTAGCAAATGAGGAGTAAAAGCCGCCTCCACTCCCATCCCCCTGCCAGACCGGCCCCCCTGAGCCAACAGCTGTTATGGGTTTTTGCTTTAAATTCTACCGGCTCCCTTTATAACTTTGAATAATACACTTCTACCTCTCTCATTGATGTTGCAGCGCTCTGCTGGCTCTGAACGCCCACGCTGTCCCTGTGTGTCCTGCTCCCGCACCCCCACCTCTGACGGCATTTGCTTCTTTGCACAGGCTCCGGCCCCCTCCCTGACTTCCCTCCTTCCTGTCAGATCTGGTAGCTCTTGTGACCATCATGAGCAGCACCGCCCCTGCTCCAGCCTCCCTACAGCACCCATAGCATCTGGGGCATCACAACCTGGGCCTGGGGTGTCTCCTGAACTCACTTGCACCCCTCCCTCCCCACCCCAGGCCTCACAGTGCTCTCCTTCCTGAAGCCTGCAGCCCACCCTTCCCCATCCCAAGCTGGCTGCTCCTGGGCAGGGTGGTTGGTCCCTTCCTGCTATTCATCTCCAGCTTTAAAATCACTGCCCACAAGGTGCGCCCAGCACTTCAGGGTGCTGAGGAGCCCTGTCTTCCCCACTGGGGTTCTCTCCTGTGCTGTTGGTGGCCTCCTGTCTGACCTTTCCACAGGAGGCTGAACTAGCTCAGCCTTGACAGTCTCTCTGACCTCAGTGCTGGAGCAGGGCCTGGTCCTCCATGCTGGGCGAATCAGCAAAGACACCAGTCTAGGATCTTCGACTTGCAAACCTCAGGCAGCACAGAGGGTGAAGAATTCATGTGCCTTTCCCGTCCTTGCCCTGCTGCCCATGGCTTGGTAGCCTCACTGTTAAGTCTGAGTGTCTTTATGCTCCAGGTGGAACAGCTGATCAGCATTCGACTTTGCTTCCAATTCTATACATTGGAAACTAACAAAGAGGCTGACGATGTTAGCATTGCATAAATGTTATTCCCCAAGGAGTCAAGAAAGTTGGTTGGACCTACAGACTAGGAAATGTGATTTCAACTCTTGAAAACGTGTCCCTTAGAGGAGAATCTGCCTTGTGTTGGCTTCTACCAGTACTATTTTTCACCTGCTTTTGGGTCTCACGGCCCCTCTGTGTCACCTCTGTAGCCCCTGATCCCTGATCCATGCTCCCTTCTCCTTCACCCTGCTTAATGACAAGGAGCTCTTGAACTCCTTGAACTCAGGTGTGTATGCAGCCAGGATCAAGGTGTGTGCAGCCAGGACTCAGGTGTGCACATACAGCTGAACTCAGGCGTGTGTAGCCTGAACTCAGGGGTGTGTGCAGCTAGGAGTCAGGTGTGCATGCATCCTGAACTCAGGTGTGCATATACCTGAATTCGGATGTGCATGTAAGCCAGGACTCAGGTGTGCATATAGCTGAACTCAGGTGTGCATGCAGCCAGGGCTCAGGTGTGCATATAGCTGAACTCAGGTGTACATACAGCCAGGACTCTGGTGTGCATATAGCTGAACTCAGGTGTACATGCAGCCAGGACTCAGGTGTGCATATAGCTGAACTCAGGTGTACATGCAGCCAGGACTCAGGTGTGCATATAGCTGAACTCAGGTGTGCATGCAGCCAGGACTCGGGTGTGCATATAGCTGAACTCAGGTGTGCATGCAGCCAGGACTCGGGTGTGCATATAGCTGAACTCAGGTGTACATGCAGCCAGGACTCGGGTGTGCATATAGCTGAACTCAGGTGTGCATGCAGCCAGGACTCGGGTGTGCGTGCAGCTGAGCTGAGGAGCAGCAGTAGCAGGGCATAACGGATAAGCCCCCTGTCTTCCTCCTCATCTGGAGAAGCGTGTGTTGCCCTCCTCCTTGTGGACCATTCAGCTCAGCACAGACCTCTGTTCAAAACCTCTTTAGTCAGAGTCTGGCAGGTGTTTCTGCCCTGCCTTCCAGCTTCCATGGCTGATTGGGAGAGCCGTGATACCTGTCACACCCTCATTCCCTGTTCTGGACTGTTTCCCTCTGTGAGCTTTGAGGATTTTCTCCTCACTGTCATCATTCTGAAGTTTCACCAGGTGTGGGTGTTTCCATCCTTTGTCCTGCTCGACACTTACTGGGAGAACATGTCTTCCATTCTTATTTTGTAAACGCTGACTTCTTCCCTGTCCTTGCACTCTCTCATGAGCTGCTGCCAGATGGCTACTCTCACCTTCAGATGGCCTGGCCCTTTTGGTCTGTTGCTCACCTCTCTGGCTCAAAGTCATTTGTCCTGTGCTCCAGAAATTCTTTCTCTTCTGCATGAACCCCCATGACTGTTTGCTTCATCCACAGACATTCTTGTCAATTCCCAGCAAGCTTCAATACACTTTATGTCCAATCTATTCTCTCCTGTTCCTCCGCATCTTCCTTGCCACCTAGGACCAGGCAGGATCTGCCCAGGTATGCTGCCACTGGGTTTGGGGAACCAAAGGTCACTGTCACTAGCAACTCTGGTTAACAAGAGAGAAGGGACCAGACAAGCCCCCCCATCCCAGATGCCCCTGCACTCCGACCAGGCCTATAGTTTGCATGCTCAGCTTGGGCTTCCTGTGCTCTCTCCCACCTCAGTGCCAGGTTTATTCCCCTCCAGCCTCTTCCTCGGCCCAGCTCAATGCTGTCCAGCCCATGGAGATGCCAGTGGGTGGTCCCTTCTCCCCTTTGCCAGCGCAGCGAGGAAGAGGTCTTCTCTAGCCACAGTTTCTGCTTTTAGTGGCCCTGGGGAGGGAGAGATGGAGTCCTGGGAGCCCAGCATGCACTGTGGGTGGGAGCCTGCTGCAACAGGGGACTTGACTATTTTTCTTGGCAAAGGGCCTTACCAGGTCTTTGTTTCTCTGCCTCTAAGTAAATGTGAAGGTATTTCAGGACCCGGATATCTCTCAGGCGTGCAGGGCTCACCCACTGCTTTAGGGAAGCAGGGTGGAAGTGAACCGACTTGTTTATTTCTTTCCTCTGGGCAGCAGCTGCATTACTGCCCATTTCTCACCCAGGCAGCCCTGAGCCCCCATGTGAGCTCCCCAGAAAAGGTCCTCCTGTGCCCCTCCCAATCAGTATGGCAGGTTACGCAACTCACCCTACTGTGTGCCAAACTCTGCCCCAGGAGAGAGACTCTCAAGGGCATGTGTCTTAGGCCAAAGCTACACACCTGCTCTGCTCTCTGGGCCCAGGGCCCAGGAAATGCTTTATGGACAAGGAGAAGACAAACCTCTGTCCTCAGGGTGCTGAAGTCCAGTGAAGAGGCACAGAGGACTTGAGAGTGAGACAGGAAAGTGCCAATTGGCCCCAGCCAAGTGCCTACAAAGCACCTGAGCCAAGCACCTTGCTGCGCCCAGGGGTAGGTGCTCTCAGCACCCCACCTTACAGACAGAAAACTGAGGGGCGGCCAGTGAACGCCCTGGCTGAGTCAGCCCAGTAAGTGGCAGAGCTGCCATGGGGCCTCAGATCTACCTGGCAACCTCCAGGTCATCAATAGAAAAAACTAAGGACGTGCACCTCATAGGACCATTTACCTGGGAGACGGGAGGAGAGGAGGGGTGAAATCAGACCAACCGAGTACAACGTATACTATCCAGGCACACTTACAACTTTGACACAGGAGTACAAAAGCAATCTATGTAACCCAAAGATTTGCACCCCCATAGTATTCTGAAATAAAAAATAAAAAGACCTTTCACCTGTGCCTGACTCCATGGAAACCATGTGCCTGCAGCCCACAGAAGGAGAAGGGGACCCACCTGGAGTCATCAGAAGCACCTTCCAGGACAGGAAAGTGGCCTGGCAGGCTGGGGAAGGGCCCGGGAGCAGAGCTATTGGGGAAAATGTCAAAACAGTAGGAGGTGGAGGAGAGGAGGGAGTGAGGAGGAGATGGAGCTGGGGGCCAGGCTCAGTAACCTTCAAGAAGTCACATGACCTCTCTAGCTTGCCTGAAAAATGCAAACAATATTCCCACCACTAGGAGCTGCTTAGGGCCTTGCAGGTGATTAATGAGAACAGGTCCCAGAACCAAGAAGGCAGCTCATCAGCCCGCATCAGTATTCATTCATTTCTCCATCCATATGGATGTCCTGCCCCGGGGAGAAGGAGCCTGGCCACCCCCTTCTGGCCTCTCCCATTGGCCCAGGGCTCTGAGTGCAGGCCATCAACATTCAGATATGGTCAGTTGAATTGATTAATGCAGATTCCATCCATCCTCAGAAGGGAACGTGGGCTAGAGAGTAATTATAATCAAGTTTGGGGAAAGTGAGGGTATTAATGAAAATCGCTGTGCTCCTGGCAGCTAATCCCAGCAAAGGGAGGGATTGACTGTGTTTGAATCCCTCCTTTTAATGTTTTGTTTTCAATGGAGACTTTCCATTGGCTTGTGGGGGAGAGTAGGTAGGGTCATTTCTCACCCCTGGCCAGGGGTGCTGCAAACAGGACGGGAGGGTGGGCTCTGGGCCTCTCCTGGTCATGCCTCCTGTGCTCCTCAGAAGAGCTGGCCAGGCTGCTCCTGCAAGGAGTATGTGCCGGCAGCTTGGGGGCGGGGGTGGGAGGGAGGCAGGTTACAGCACAGGTGCTGGGCGGGACTTCCCAGGACACAGATCTGACTGTGTCATCCTGCTGAAAATCCTTTCACAGCTCCCTGTTACTAACAGCAGCTCCCCAACCCCAGCCACTGCCCTCTGACCTCTGCAGCCTCCTCCCCTGGTGGAGTCCCGGGTCCTGGCTCTAGCCCTCCACTTGGGACACCCTCCATACCTTTGTCCATGCTGTCTCTTCTACCCTGAACAGCCTTTCCGCTCCATCATCTCGGTGTTGGCTCCTACCTACCGTTTAAGGTTGGCCTCCTGCCTCAGTTTCCATGGGAAGAGCCCGCCAGGCTCCTTCCATCCCCACATCAATTGGGCCTATGTCTGTCCCCTCTCACCCCAGGAACTAGGGTTCCTCAAAAGACTGCCTGACCCTCCCGCTTCTGCAGCAGGAGCTCAGTGGAGACGCCCAGAGGTATAAGCCACAGCCCTGCCCTGCAGGGACCAGCCCCCGCCACCACCACAAACCCCTGCCATGGTGGCTTGAGTCAGGGCCAGAGGGAATAGCAGAGTCCTGCAGGAGCTTGGTGTCTCAGAGGTCCTCACCCACCTGCACTCGCGGCTGGAGTAGCCCCAACAGCCTCTCAGGCAGAACCCTCATGGCCACCTTCCCAGGCAGGCCGCCCTTGCAGAGGAGAGCCCCGCCAGTCAGAACGTCCCTCCGCCGGCACCAAACCCACATCTTCCTGTCCTTGGGCCTTCCACATCTCTGTCCACCTGGCACAGGTGGGCTCTGCTTCCCAGGATGGCCACTGCACCAGCCTCATCCTGCAGCATGCCTGCTGGTGGTGGAGACCCCCGGGGCGCAGGGGTCCCACAGGAGCGAGGGAAGCTGTCAGACTTTGCACAGGTGGAAGGTGCACACATGGAGCCTAGTTACCCACCCTTCCCTGGCCCGGCTGCTCCTGCCTCCCTACCCCCGCTAGGTGAACCTTTGTCCCACTTCCAGGGCATCCTCAGCTCGCCCTCTGGTGACGTCACCAGCCAGTCCGCAAGTGAGAACTGAGATCCAGTTCCGGGGCCAGCACCTTCCTAGGCAAGGGCCTGGTGGTACACTATTTCTGCTGCTGCAATGACCACTGACTCAGAGGTTTAAATGGCACCATGTACAGTCTTTCCATTATGTAGGTTGGAGTCCAACATGCTCTCACTGGGCTGAACTCAAGGTGGGCAGGACCTCTCTGGAGGTCCTCAGGGAATACCGACTCCTGCTCCTTGGGGTGTTACTAGAATCTAGCTTCTTGGTGTGGCAGGACTCAGTTTCCCTGCTGGCCGTCAGCTCAGGCTTCGCAGGGGGACAGCGGCCCACATTCCTGGGCTCATGACTCCTTCCTCCATCTCCAAAGCCATTATCAACCTAAAATAATCAAAAGGATCTGAATCTGGCTTAAAGAGAATTTATTTGGATGCAAAGTTTGGGGACGGCCATTCAGGAAGCACGGATTACGAAGAATAAAAGTCAGTGTTCCGAAGTGTAGACATTTGGGATCCTTTATATAGACAAAGTTTAGGGAAGCTTAACAGAATTTCAACATCCTTCTATATAAGGCTTAACGCATACTTACAAAGATCTGATTAGACGAGGTATGCTCTTTCTTTCAGGAAAGGTATATTTAACATTCCACACTAAATATATAACCGTCATGGGGTCTTTTGGGCCATCTGGTCTAAGTTAGGTATAGGACAATGGAGAAAGCACTTAATCTATAACAAAATCAGTGATTGGAAGAGGGAGATCTGTTCTCTGGTCTCTCCTAGTCATTAACTGAAGAATTATGGGGAAGTGAGTTCGTCTGTAATCAAGAAGCAGAATTGTGTGCATGCTACGTGGCGTCTGTGGGGCTTCACTTTCCCCTTGGCATAGTCAGTTTAGAGGGTCCTAAAACTTTGTTTCCTGTTATACCAGCAATGCAAGCTGAGTCCTTCCCATGCTGAGTCCCCCTGCCCTTCCCTCCTCTCTCAGGTCAGCTGGACATGGGTCTCTGCTTCTGAGGTCTCATGTGATTTCACTAGCCCCACCAGACAGCCCAGGTTCCTGCCCCTAATCATAGCTGAAAAGTCCCTTTTCCACGGAAGATAATACGTTTCCCAGGTCCTGAGATTTGGGCATGGGCATGGGTGAGGGCACATAATGGTGACCACAGCAGTAAAGAGGACCATGTGTGTGCCCTCCGGGGTCTCAGGTTCTAGCAAGGGGCAGAGAGGAGAAAAATCTTAGATGAAAACCTAACCAAGACAATGTGGTGCAGATGGGACTGCGGAGAGAAGGAATAGAGCAAAGTGCTGGCTGTAGGTTGGGGGAAGAGAGAGGACCCTCGTCCCAGAGGGGAACCTGCAGAGGAACGGCCCCTCCTGGTGGGTGGGGAAGTAGAGTGGGGCACACAGGGGGGTGGGAAGATCCAAGGGTTGATTTCTAATGAGCAAGTGGAGGGCAGGGCTGGCCTGAGCCTCTGAGAAGTATGGCCCTCTGGCTCCACTGAAGCAGAGTTGCTGCAGGTACAGGGCCCCCAGCCCAAAGCCGCCTCATCTCTGTGTATAAATCCAAGGACGAGAAAATGAGGCAGCCAGCTCTCCCCAAATCACTGCTGCTTCTGCCGCAGGCTGCTGTCTGTGAAGGATTTTCCTCCTCACTGGGACAGAACCTTGAAACGCATCTAAAACTGGGCCCCGAGCAGTCACGCCGAGTGTACAAAGCCGTTCTTGCAGAAGCTGCAGGATGCTATTAACACTGAGCCTCAGGTCAGCGTAGGAATCAGAACTGCGAGAAGTCTGCGGGCTTAGAGTGCACTTTGTGAAGAAATTGTCCCTGCTGGGACTACCGTGTTTGAGGCTATCCCTGGTGGGTGGGCCCAGGGGAGAGACAAGGACAGGAGCAGAATGACAGGACTGGGCGGGAGAGTGGGGACCTCTGTCTGAGGGAGCCCCAACCCGGGGGACATCCTAATGGGGAAGTCTCTGCCCAGGGTCAAGGGTGTGGGCTCTGGAGTGGGACAGACAAAGATTCAAATCCACCTCCTCCAGGCGCGGGTTCATCCCACTTATGAGATGACAATAAGGTCTACCTCAGTGGGTGGCTTAGGGAATATTTATTAAGTACCTGTCTGTACCAGGCCTTGCCTAGGAAGATGTCATTGCCCTGGATAGGTGTGTGGCCATGGACATGGGCCCAGGGCAGGAGATGGACATGAGTTACTTGAGGGTGTGAGCACCGACAAGGGTGGGGGACTCCTATGAGCGCCCCAGGGAAGGCCGAGGGCTCCCTGAGTGAGGAGCTAATGGATGGACAGTTGAAAACTAGGAAAAGAAGAGAGCCAGCAGGAGGAAGAGCATTTCAGATGAGGGACCAGCAAGTGCAAAGGCCCTGGGGTAGGAAGGGACTTGCCAGGGTCAGGCACAGAAAGCTCAGAAGAGGGTGGGGCAGGATTGGTGGCTGGATTGGTGGGCAGCAGCCAGTCTGCACTGAGCCTTACACATTGGGGACCACGTGTCCAAGGCTCCAGTGAGCCAATTCGTGCCATTGGGCACCTCGTCACCATTACTAGCTTCCTTTCGCTCTTCCAGGTGCTTCCTGGCTTGGGCGATGCCCTCTGGGCCTGTGGAGGGTGTGGTGTTCACCCTGAAGACCACAGAAGGTGCTGGCAGGGTTCACATGGAGCTGACACCATCAGGTGTGTGTCAGGGAAGTGCCTGCTTGTGCAGTGTGGAGAAAAATTGGGGGGCAGGAGACCAGCCTAGAAGTGGTGGCCCAGCCTGGCATGTGGCTGATGGGATGGGGCTTTGGGCTGAAATCCGGGAACTCTTCAAGAGGTAGAATCAGTTGCCAGAGGAGGTTGGGGCTAGGCCAGCTGGGCAGCAGCTTGGGTTCCTGGGGCTCACTTCAGCCTCCCGACACCTACTATGTCCCCATCTCCTCCTGCACACTCACCACACATGTCAGGGACTCCCCATACCACACACACCAGGTATATGTGAAGACGCACCCACACCTGCCTTGGCAGACATCGGACACTTTTGCCGGGGCTCAGCCTGGTGAGTGGTGAGGGCTGTGCACCTGTCCGTGTGGTCATTCCCACATTGTCCCCAGGGGAGGGTGCTTGCAGGGGGCCAGCCCTGCCAAGCTCCTCATGCACTCTCGAGTGGCTCAGTTCAAAGTAGGCGCCATTCACAATCCCGAATGTGATAGCTGCTCAACTCTAGTCAAAGGGGTTTGTGCATTACATTCTTGTTTGATGGCCCTCATCCCCCGACCCACTTAATCCCCACGTGCCTGTGAGCTCCTGGGGGAACAGACACCGCAGTGTGCCTTTCACAGGAAACTAGGCCACCTGAGGTAGGGATGGGTCTCTGAGAAGGCCGGCATGTGGGGGCTCCACGGGGTACCGGCCTGGGAGCCTGACACTGATTTGAGCCCCAGGTTTTGGCTCAGGAGTGGCAGGACAGTAGGGACCAGATGTTGTTCCCAGGGTGGGGGAAAGGACAGTCCCTCATGGGGCAGGCCTGGCTGCCAGGTGACCGGGAGGTTTGCCCCCTTGTGTCCCACTGTGGAATGATGTCTGACAAGTCAAAACACAGAGAAAAGCACAAAGAACAGATTTACCTCCTTATAGAATTGATGAGAGGCAGCCACTGTGGACACAGGCCTCGTGTCTGCTGGGAGATGCCCGTGGACCCCAAAGGGGATGGCGGGGGAGCTGGGAGACTTTGGGTGGACACACACGCATGTGCACCCTGGGTGTACCTTGGGCAGTAGAGCCAAGGCAGGAGCTTGTTGGGGGGACGAGCGCAGTGGGTCCAGGGCTCAGCTGCAGGGATCAGAGCCACTGAGAGCCCAGGGCCCCGCAGTCACCTTCACGGAGGGGGCGGTGGGGGCACCAGCCCCTTGGAGCAGCAAGGCAGGCAGGGAGGGGCCGCTAGTACTTCCAAGAGCTGCAGGCAAGTCCCATAGCCTGTGGGTCCTCTGGGACCTTATCTGAGCAATGGCGTGAGGTTGGGTCAGTGACACAGGATGGAAGGGAGGGCTGGCTGAGCTAGGAAAACACTAGGTGCTGCCCGGAGCCCCCACTGCTGTGCCCGCTGGATGAGGGTCACTAGCCCCAATGAGTCCAAGGGTCCAGGAGCTGGGGGCCTCCCAGAGTGGAACTCCAGCCTCTGACCCTGGCAGGTAGCCATCCTGCAGGCTCAGCTGGCTTATCCCCCATGGCAGGGTCTCCTGTTTGTGGGAAGCACAGGCCATTCCAGGGGACATTTAGTAAATGTCAGCTGGCCCCTGACTTCCCTTCCCTCAGCTCTCCTGCTTCTCCTGTCCCGGAGAACGGCTCCCTGTCCTGGCCACTCCTCCCATAGCCCCTCCTGGCTGGCCCCCTGCTCCTTTGCCAGGAGGAGAGATGTCTTTGGAATTCTGCAATTTCTCCTCCCTGAGCAGCTCCAGCAGCCTCTAGTTCACTGGAGCAAACCTGACCCTACTTTATCTCCCCATGGCCCACACTCCTGCCCTACCCCCAGGGCAGCCAGGATCCAGCCAATCCAGCCACTGAGACCTCCAGGCTCTTCCTCAAACCCAGCTGCTGCCCCCCCCGGGCTTCTGGAAGATGTCACAAGGCTCCTCCGATGCTCTCTGCCTGGCTGAGTCTTCTTGCCCTTCTGCATGTTTCACACCTGTCCCTCAGAGAAGCTGCCCCAGCAGGAGCTTAGCAGAAACCAGGGGTGCTGACACTTGTGTCCCAGGGCAATCAGTAGGGTGAGAGCACTGGGAACAAGGGTGGTCAGGGGGACAGCATCCCTCTCCATTAATTCACAGCAACTGCACCTCATGCTCCCAGGAGCCTCTGCGGCTCCTTTTCCCCACCCTGCCCAGCACACACTGACCAGGGCCAAGCGTGCTGGTGTTGGGGGAGGGCGCTTGGAGCTTGAGGGAGGGGCCTGGGCAGGACAGAGCCAGGTGCAGGTCCCAGCCCTCCCAAGGGCCAGCAAGGGTTTGGACATGCTCATAGCTGTCACAGCTGTGTTAGAAGCTTCCAGATGCCATTCCAAATCAACCAGGCCTCAGGGACCTCCTGCTGTGCCAGGCCCTGTGTCCAGCACAGCCCTGAAAAGGCTCATGGTCTGCAGGGAGGTGGAGGAATCAGTGTCCAGGGCTGACCTGGGATGCTTTCTACTGTGATGTGGAGCCCAGGGCTGCTCTGGGTAGTCAGGGAGGCTTCCTAGAAGAGGACGCCCTGAACTGAACCTTGAAAGTCAGCCAGGGCAGGAATAGGGGGACAGCATGTGCAAAGGCTCAGAAGTGTGATAGGGAAGGGACAGGGAATCCTCGTTGTGGCCATGAGGAAGCAGGGACAGGGCAGGAGAGCTCTCTTGCTTATTGTCTCAGCAACCCCCCACCCCCACCCCGGCAGCTATAACTTTTATACCCTTTTACAGAAGAGAACACCGAGGGTCAGAGAGGTCAGGTGACAGAGCTGGGATTCCAGCTCAGGAGGTGCCCAGGGCCACAGAAGCCTGTGGCAGAAGAAACACCCACGGTGTCAGATCCACACTTTTAAAGGTTACTCTGGTGGGGGATGGACAAGCTGGGAGAGGCCAGGTCTGTCGGTGGCAGTAAGCTCCAAAAAGAACATCCTGTAGTCACTGAGCCATTGAGAGTGTGGCCACGGCCATCTGAGGTGACACGGGGCCACAGATCACCTAGCTGAGATGCACAACTCCTGAGAAATAGCCCCTGACAGCCCTGCGTGAGAAGACCCTGACAATGAGGTGATTATGTCTTGAGCTTTGCTTTAAAAACCTTAATGGATTTTTTCCACTCCATAAAGCTGCCCTGCGGTCTAGGAATGATAATTGAGATCTGGGAACAAGACTGATGTGGCTGAGCTGAGTATCCGCTCCTACCCCACCTCCTGCTGTGCTCCCAGTGGAGAGGGAGCTTGGCACAGTGTGAGGCCTGAGTCGCTGTCCACCGGACCCTCCAAGCGTGTGACAGATATCCCCGCTGATGTCCCTGCATGCCGCCAGGACTCTGCCCAGCCTTTATAAATGGGAACACACTCAGTCCTCAGCACTACTACAGGTCTGAGGCTGTGCTCCGTATCCCAGTCCCAGGTAGAGAAACTGAGGCACAGATGTCTGTGTGCTCATCCAGGAAGCGGAGATCACATGGTCCAGGAGCGTCTGCCCTACGTCACACCCTGAGCTTGCACCCCTCTGTTGACGGGGTGCTCGCCACCACCCTTCACCGTCTTCCTTGTGGTTAAGCAGCTCTGACCACCCACGGCTTGGGTGCAGCCCATTACGCCTGACAATGGCCTCTCCCTGTCTTTGTCTCCACCCTGCTCTAACACCAGCACCACTCCCAGGCTGGTTCAGGAGGCCTGGAGGGGTCCGGGTGGATGGATACGAGTCACATGTTTTTCTCAGTACCAGCCATCCCATGGGGTCATCTGGGCCCCCACTCACTCCATCCAGGGTTTGTGAGAGAAAGTGACTGCTGGGGGCCCTCCTTCTCCAAGCCACACCTCCTCCTGGTCCTCGCCTGCCACCTCGTGTCTGCCCTACACTCCCAGTTGCCAGGAAGCTGTGACGGCAGCAGTAGCAACAACAATAGCAGGTGACACACACATCGCACTTGTCAGTGCCGAGGCTACGCCTATTAACACATAGACTCCTCCCAACCACTCTGTGCAGAACACACCAGATAGCTGACACTGAGACCCAGAGAGGCTGAGACACTCACCCAAGGCCACACAGCTCCCTGGGTGGGAGGACCAGAGAGAGTTTACACCACGTACCACTTGGCCCTTCCAAGCCTGTCTGGGGTCTTCTGACATCGGGGAGCCGAGCCCCCCTCCTCAGCAATGACTTTTGCTCCCTGTGTCTGGGGACACACAAACAACTGGAGCTCATGATTGAAACTCCTTTCTCTGTCAATGATTCTCTGACACTGACCCGCCCACGTGGCCTCCCCCTACTCACTGCTAGTTCTCTTCTCTGGCCTAGGCCAGTCTCTGCACAGGTCATAGACCTGGATCTATGCTTGAATCATGGCCCTACGTGACAGTGGGCCAGTGGCTTCCCCTCTCTGAGCCTCAGCTTACTGATCTGTAAAATGGGGTGCCTTGCAGCACTACGCTGAGAATTCCACGGGAGCGCCTACAAAGCCTTTAGTGCGGAGCCCTGCGAATAGTAGGGGCTCCTTTTCTGCCACCCAGCACCTGCCCACACTGTTGGGGGTCAGGGAGCCCAGTTCCCCAAACCCAGTTGACCTGGTTCAATTGCTTGGCTGAGCTAGGAAGTTCAACCGAGGAATGGAAGTTCTCCATTACAGCAGTAATGGAGAGAAAATGAGTGGAAACAAAATAAAACCGGAGCAGCACAGGCAGTGTGAACAGAGAGCAATGTAACCTGCACAAGTCTCAGGGGAACAAGGAGAAATTTAATTTAAGAACAAAGGGAGAGTTTAGAGCACTTCCGAAGAGAGTTGGAAGTGGGCCCCAGTCACGATGGAGAGAAGGCAAGAGAGACCCAAAGTCCCTGCAGAGATATAAACACCCTCTTTCTCTCTGAAATTGGTTGAGACTCTTTCATTGGCCTCTCTGCGCCTCCAGGCATTTTTGCCCTTTTCTCTTGGTCATTGGTTATTGGTTACCGAGGGAGGTTACCTCATACCACATTCTTATGGGCCCTCCAGATTTCCTGGTTCCTGGAGTCAGGCTTTCCTCCCATCCCCTCGAAGTCCCTTTCTGAGTGTCCCTTCTCACACACGCCTGCTGCTTCCAGAGCCCACGTCTTCAGGTGGTCACACAGCCCCCTTCCTCCAGGGGGTGCCACCCTTCATGCCCCCACAAACCCTCATACCTGTGCCCATCACGTGCAAATAAATTTTTGGTTTGACTTGTTGGTATGTTCTGAATCGAGTACTATGAGTTCCAGTATCGGTCCTTTTACGAGACCATTTTGGAATAGTATTGGGTCTTGTAATTCCTTATCAATTTTAGGATCAGCGTATCAACTTAACAAACACACACACAAAGCCTGCTGGGATTTGGACGGGCAGTGCAGGAATGGGCAGGTCAGTTGGGATAGAATGAAAATCTTCAGGACGTTTGGTCTCCTCATGTAGAGGAGGACCTACCTCTCCATTGTTCAACAGATCTTGTTTGATTTCTCTCAATAATCCTCTGATTTTGTAGAGGCTTTGCACAGTTTTCATTAGATTTATTCCTGGGCGCTTTGTGTTTGTGATATGATTGTGAACTTTTTTAGAAGTTTTCATTTCCTATTGTTCTGAATAGTATGTAGAAGTATAATTGATTTGGGCATTGACCTTATGTCTAGGACCTGCTTAGTTTACTAGTTCTAGTAGATTATCTATAAATACTTTTGCATTATCTATTATAGCAATAATAAAATGAAATATACTAAAAGTTTTATTTTTTCCAAATCTTTACACTTTCTCTTCTTGCCTTATTATGTTAGCTACAACCTTAATGTTGAACAAATGTAGTGACAGTTTGTGTCTCTGACTTGTTTTAAGTATTAATTTGCTGTAGGTATTTATCAGACTAAGGAAGTTTCTTCTATTGCTAGATGGCTAAACATTTTTTAAAATTATACATGTGGCTGGGAGTGGCAGTTCACACCTGTAATCCCAGCACTCTTGGAGGCTGAGGTAAGAGGATCGCTTGAGCCCAAGAGCTCAAGACTAGCCTGAGCAAGAGCAAGACCCTGTCTCCACACACACACACACACACACACACACACACACACACACACACACAAGTTAGCCAGGAGTGGTGGTGCGTAGTCCCTGTTACTCAGGAGGCTGAAGTAGGAGGATCACTTGAGCCCAGAAACTTAAGGTTGCTGTGAGCTATGATGACACCACTGCACTCAGGCAACAGAGTAGGCTCTGCCTGAAATAAAAAATTATGAATATGTGTTGAATTTTATCAAATACTATTCCTACGTCTATTGACATCAACATATGTGCTATATTCTTCTAATGTAGTGAACTATATTAGCTGTCAACTGTTCAATCGATCTTGTATTCCCAGAGTAAATACAGTTTGATTATGATATATTCTTCTTTATATGTGTATGTATAACTAGATTCTATTTGTTAATATTTTGTACAGGATTTTTTAATCTTTAATTTTGGGGGTTATTTTTCTTTTTCTTTTTTTTTTTTTTTTTGAGACAGTCTCACTCTGTCACCTTGAGTAGAGTGCTATGGTGTCATAACTCAAAGCAGCCTCAAACTCCTGGGCTCAAGTAATCCTCTTGCCTCAGCCTTCCAAGTATCTGGGACTACAGGCACCCACCATGCTTGGCTAGTTTTTCTATTTTCAGTAGAGACAGGGTCTCGTTCTTGCTTAGGCTGGTCTTGAACTCCTGAGCTCAAGCAATCCATCCACCTTGGCCTCCCAAAGTGCTACGATTACAGGCATGAGCCATAGTGCCTGGCTGAATTTTAGGCTTTAATTGGCCTTCATTTTTTCTTTTGTATTAGTATCTCATTACTGCATAAAAAATGGCACCAAAAATACATGGAGACAACAATAATATCAACAACAATAATAGAATCTAATAGATTCTGTGGGTCAGGAATTCAGACAGGACACAGCAGCTGTCTCTGCTGTCCACTGTGTGGGGCCACAGCTGGAAGACTTAAAATTCGGGGACAAAAATCACATGAAGTCACATTCATACATGCCTGGGAGTTAATGCTGACTGTTGCTGATGGGGGCCTGGCTGGGGCTTTCAGTCAGACACACACCACCCACACAGGAGCTCCCCATGTAGCTTGGGCTTCCTCACAACATGGTGGCTGGATTCCCAAAGCAAGTGTCCCAAGAGGGAGGGAGGAAGAGACAAAAAGAGCGCGAGGGAGAGAGAGAGAAGCAAACAGGTCTCTTTCATCTTCTAAAAGATACTCTTATATATTTTTTAGACATAGCCTGGGTAATCAGGAGCTCAAGCAATGGGCTCATTGTCTGATGTACATACAAGCCGCTATGACACTGGCTTTTGAGAAAAGAAAGTACTTTATTACAAGATTGACCAGCAAGGAGATAGGAAACCATGCTCAAAATGATGCAGGAAAGTGGAAACCGAAAGGCCCAGCCTGAAGGCCAGGTGGGTTCTTGGCTTCACGCAGGAAAGAATTCAAGAGCCAGTCGACACAGTAAAGCAAAAGCAATTTTACCAAAGGAGCAAAGCAACAGAAGGAGGGCAGCAGGGAGAAGCCTTTGTGTTTCCAGGGTCTTATTCTACACCTTTAATTTTGTGTTAAGTGGAAGGAGGATTATTCATAAGATTTTTGGGAAAGGTGTGGAGAGTCCCCAGAACCAAGGATCTTTCCCCCCTTTTAAACTTTAGAGGGTCACTTCCAGGAGTTGCCACGGCATTTGTAAGCTGTCATGGGACTTTCCATTGGTCCTTTAGCGTGCCAGTGCATTTTTATAACTAGCGTATAATGAGTAGTGAGGGTAACCAGAGGTCGAGGTCATCTTCATCACCATCTTGGTTTTAATCAGTTTTGCCCAGACTCTCCACTGCCTCGTGTTTTACCAGAGACCTTGGTTTGGGTCTTCCTTATCCAGCAGGACCTGCTGTTTCCCTATCTCAAAATCCCTCTCCCTGAGAGCGGTCTGGGGGCAGCAGTCTGTTTTACTATTGTAGGAAGAGCATACACAGGGCGGAGAACCCAGTGAGGCCGGATTGGACTGGATTCTGCAGAGTGGCAGTGCCAGGTCTTCAGCTCTTAAGCTTGTACTGTGATAAAATAGGGCTCCTCTCACCTCTCAATTTGGTTCACACCCTCCTTCCCAAAACTGAAAGTCAGCTTATCATTCTGTTATTGACCAAGCTGAGCCTGTTTGACCTGGCTCTGTGATTACAATCGTCTCATTGTTTTCTCAGCTTTCCATTGGTCACAAGTGTCACAAGATTCCTGCTGGACTGAAAGGCGGTGAGAAAAAAGTGTCAACTCCACTGGGAGAGAAGTGTGTGGTGGGGAAACACAGGTGTGGCGTCTCTTTGGAGAACACAGTCAGGCCCCTTTCTCTGGCCCTTCATTTCCTCCCTCTATTATTTTTCTGTCTGGGAAAAATTTTCTTCTATCGGAAGAATTTCTTTCATAGTATTTCCTTTCCTGAAGGTCTCCCTTAGGTATAAATTCCTCGAGTTTAGGTGTGTCTGAAAACACTTTCATTTCATTTTTATTTTTCATAAAGTATATAATTACAGGCTGGCATTTGTTAACTTTCTTTTTTTAATTAAAAAATTTTAATTGCAAATAATAATTGTATACATTTATAAGGTACAATGTAATGTCTGATACATATATATATATGTATGCATGCAAGGTAGAATGCTTAGATTAAGCTAATTAACACTTTAAAGATGCCATTCAATGGTCCTCTGGCTGTCACTTTTCTTTGCTGAGAAGTCATCCATCAGTCTCATTGTTACTCCTTGGAAGTTAATGTTTCTTCCTTCCCCAGCTGTCTGGAGTCTTTGTCTTTACTTTACAGCAGCTTTGCTATGATGCAACTGGGTATGGTTGGGAGCTTATTATGCTTTTTGAATCTTGACTTGATATCCTTCAGCAGATTTGGAAACTGTCTTTTTAAATATTTTTTTCTGCCTACCTCACATGCTCTTCCCCTTTCTGGGATTCCGATTCCATATACGTGTTGGATATGCTGGATCTTTTAGTTGACTCCCGTATATTTTTAAATAAAGTGTTGTCTATATTTTCCCTTTCTGGTCTCTTTATGCTTTAATATAAATATTTTCTACTCACTTGTTTTCCATTTTGTTAATTCTCTATTCGGCCTAGTCAGCTTTGCTCAGAACACCATCTGTTGAGTTCTTGGTGTTAGTTATTGTATCTTTTGGGTCTAGAGCTTCCATTTGCTTCTTTTTTTTTTTTTTTTTTTGCATAGTCCAGATTTTTGCTGAAATTCCACATCTTGTTGTCTGTTTCCTGGAGCACACTCACCACGATGATATTGATGTCTGTGTCTGATAACTCCGATAGCTGGGTCACCCGTGGGTCCTTTAGCCTGCCTGCCTTTCCACTTGGGTAATTTTTAAATGGATGTTGAACATTGTACAAAAATCTATAGTCCCTGTGTAATATTATAATCCTCTTTAGAGGGTTACTTTAACTTCCAAAAGCAGATTATGAAGAGATAACCTCAATCCAATCAGAGCCTGTGCTGATTCTAACTGGGGTTTTAAATTATCAGGCCTGCTTTCTTGACTTACCCACATTTCTAGGCTATTGATTCCTTTGGAGGGCAGACTGAGATTGTGATGTGTTTACCTGGCTCCTTCCTCAGTGATTCCTGAACTCCAATTTTTTCTTGTAGCCAGAAATCTGATAAATGTTCTGCTTAGATTTCCAGTCCCTGAGCAGCCACTTCCTTGTGGACTCATTCTGCTTAACAATAGGCAGGTCTCTCAGAGGGAGGTGGAGAGGGTATCGGGTTCACGTCTTGGAGCTTTCCTTCTCCTGGAGTGTACATCCTCAGGTTCTGGATGCCCTGACAGCCCTAAACTCCACAGTTTGTCTCCCTCGCCCATGCAGCTTCCAAGAGCTCTGATTAGCTGCCACTTTCTACTTGGTATTTTGCTCGGCATCTCAGCCTGTTGGAACAGCTGCCTACAGACTGGCAGATTTCTCAATGGGAAAAGGAGGGCAGACCATCAGCCTCGCCTTAATGAGTTTTCCTTCTTTCTGGGATCTGGGCGCTCAAGTCCTGGCTGCCTTCTTAGCTCTCCCATATCTTAAAGCAGACATTGCCTACATTTTATCTCACTTCTCCCCTTACTAGGAGATCAGCAAAGAGGATAGGCAGGCGGCAATACTGGCCTCAACGTGCCTGAGGGCAGTGGAGATGGCAGAAGCTGGTGGGCTGCGTGAGATACAGTTGTGACAATCAGATGAAGAGAGGAGGTCAGTGTATCATGAACATAGATGGTTTGCCCCTCCGAGATGCTGGGCACACGCTCACCCCCACTCGGCCTCGGGCAGGCCTCTCCCCTGAGCTCCCCATCCCTCCCTCTGCATCCCCATTACCTGCCCACCCACTCTGTGTGGTCACTGAGCGTGTTCTTGTCCACTTCCTCCACCAGTGGGGAGCTCCCAAAGGTGGAAGCTTTGTCTGCCTATTGTCAGCAGTGAGATGGTCACAGGTTGTGGAGGGACTGAAGCAATAAGGAGATGTGAATGTGGAACAGTGAGCTTGGTGAAGCTGGCATCTCCTGGATCCACAGGCAACTGAGGCTTAGTGCTGTGCTCCCAGCCTGGGTTTGGGGGGATGTGCTGAGGCTGGATTGGTCCCAGGTCCCAGCCCATCTGTCCCCCTTGGCAGCTGGCATCCCTGGGCCCGTCTCTAACTGGGTCACTGGATAAGACCCAAGGCTATTCCTAGGCTATTCTCTAGGCTCCTGGCTGTCCCCAGTGCCCCCCCCCCAAATGCCTGGCCAGGCCATATTCTCACCACCTTCCACCTTCTCCCCTTTCTCCGGTCAGGGGGTGGGTGCCAGAGGCAGGCCTCTGCTTGGCAATGGGAGTGCCGTGGGAGGTGTGTGCTCATAGCAGTCCAGAGGAAGCTAAACAATAAGCACTCCTTGGCATGACTGGACCTTTCTATTGGCCTCTCCCTTGGGTGCAAAATTTTAATCAGTGACAACAGTGAGGAGAACCCTCCCACCCCGTACTTAGAGTGTCACGCTTGCCTCCACTCTGACCTGGCAGCCCTCTCTGGGCTGAACGCAGCTCTGCTCACCAGACCAACACCCATAACTGGCTATTTTTTGTTGGTGAAGTGGAACTGAAGTCTGGAAGCACTTGGGAGGCCCGCATGTAGGGACGTGAGGAAGAGCCAGCTTTGCTGGTCTTCAGAAAGCATCATGTGTTCAGCCCCTCATTTAATTTCGTGTGAGTCCTGGTATTTGTGGGTTACAAGCTGATTCAGACCAGCATCTGCCCCCCAAAGAGCACCCCTGGGAGTCAGCACTGCCCCCCGGAGGCAGCCAGACCCTTGGCAACACAGAGCAGCCTGTGATGGGACCTTGGGAGTGAACTTGGCAGTTTCTCCCACGAAGACCTCAGTTTCTCACCTGTGGAATAGACAGGATAAAGGTATCCTTTATCTGACACTTCTGCATCTGTGCCAAGGGATGTGGGGACATAGCAGAAACCAGACAGTCCCCACCCACTCAGCCCGGCAGTCCTTCCTGCCTGAGGGGTCAGTGGTACAGGGAGAGGGAGCCTGTGGAGGGAGGGTGGTGAGAAGATCTCAGCAAGCACAAGACTCTGGAGCTGGATGTAGGGATAACAAGGTCTCTTCCTGCAAATCTTTAATCTGAGGGGGTGCTCAGGTCTGCACCCATTGGGAGCTGTGGCGACACCCGGCATGCTAGGCCCTGCAGAGGGCACATGGCTGTTCTGTGAGCAAAGCTCTGGGCACGGGCTTTGATTTCCAGTGGAGCTCGGCCTTTTCTGGTTCCACCTGTGCCAAACTGCTGCTTGTTGTAAAAGGCAAAGAATAAAGAGGCTGAAGCTGATTCTCAACGGCCCCCAGGCCTTGGGGAGCAGGCAGCCCCCCTCCTGCAGAGCTAGCTGGGGCAACATGGAAAGGGGGTGCCTGAGTGAGCAAGCGTGTCTGTGTGCTCGAGTGAGCACACATGGGTGTGTGTGAGTATGCATGTGTGTTCACGTGTGTGCACAAACCTGAGTGTGCATGTGAGAGTGAGCCGGTGTGTGTGCACAGCATGAGTGTGTATGTATGCATGTGTGTGCGTGTGCGTGGGTGTGCCAGTCACTAGCCAGCACACCACCCAGCAGGCTGAGAAATGGCAGCACAGATTGAAGCCAAAGCCAGGCTTCTTCAAACCCTCAGTTGCGCCACCAGAAGACGTCTTTATTTCAAAAATAGTCTGAAGCCTCTTGAAGATGAGAGAGCCTTTTGCAGACGTGCCCTGCCTGATTGAAAGGACCTGTTGTAAGTGAACAAATGAGCAGCTTCTGGGAACTCAGGACACTGAGAAAGCAGGTGGGGTGGCTACAGACCCCCAGGGAGCCATTGTCCCTGCTGACAACTGTCTTCTGCATCTCCCAGGAGGAGGGGCGCTCCTGTGGTGACCACAAGCCTTTGCTTAGTCAGTCCAGAGCTCATGAGCTGCCCACAGGGCTCCATTTCTTCAGCCTCAGCCCTGCGGGGACCCCATCCTCTGTCTAGGGGGTTCCCTGCCCCCCACACTCCCTGGCCTGCCATCCCAATCTCTTCCCGCTGCCACAACCTTAGATGGGGGGGGGGGCTCAAAGGACAGACCTGGAAGTTCTAGATCAAGGTGCCAGCAGACTTGGGGAGGGCTTTCTGGTTGAGAGAGGGAGGAAGCCCTCTGCCTGTCACTCTTTATGAGGATACTAATGCCCTCCTGGGCCGCCACCCTCGCAGCCTCAGCTAACCCTGATCTCCAGAGGCCCCACCTCCCAATGCTGTCCCAGGGGGACTCCGGCTTCAACGTAAGGACTCAGGGAGCCATGTGCTTGGCTCTTCTCCCCTCTGGGAACATCTTTTCCTGTGCACAGTGGACTGGGGGAAAGGACAGAGTCGCCTTTATTCTGTGTCTTTCTCAGCCCCTGGCTCCCACCTGGCAGACTCACTCTGCGCCCTGTTGGGAACTGCAGAGCTATTTCCTGTCGTTTGTTCGGCACTTTGGTAATTCAGAGTCCATGAAGTCTCACATTAAACTTTAGACTCTCCTAGGGTTTGAATCTCCAGTTCCTACTAGCTTGGCTAAGAGACCCCTGCTTCTGCCCCCTCCCTCTGCTGGGTGCCATTCTTGCCTCTCCAGGGCTGGGATTGATTGGGCCAGGGAGCTGAGGAGGGGCAGGTGGGGGGTTTCCCTGGACAGATGAGGCTGTGAGCTGACCACAGGCTTCCTGAGTGGTGTCCGGGCACAGTACCCCCTCTGCCCCACCTTCCAGGACCCATCCTGCCTTCTATGATAATTTGGCTGAAAGAATGAGTCCCTTAGTTCCACAGCTCCTAGCATAGCCCGGCTTCTTGTCCCCAGACCTATAAACACTACCACACATTGCATGTCTGTGCAAATTACAGTCAGGCCCTCTCCTCCAGGCTGTCCCCCTGGCTTGACCCAGAGGAGTGATGAGTCCAAGCTCATTCACACTGGCCCCACCCAGCCACAGGCCCCTGACAACCACAGGGCCTGCAGCCTTTGAGGCTTCTGCATATAAGAGCCAGTCCAGCCCTGGGCTGGCCCCACTGGCTGGCATAAGTGTCCCTGGCTCTGCCACTCCGGCTCACTCATCACTGTGCTGCCCAAGCCTGGAGACCGCTGCTCCCACACAAGGTCCAATGGCAGAAACTGTCTCCTGGACAGGGCTTGGTCTCGAACGGGGACTCCCTAAATACCTGAGTATGTGCCTTAACTCCCTGTGGGATGGGCAGGGCACCCTGGACTGAGCACCTCTTTCTTCCAAAGGAGGGGCATGTTGACCTTGGGGGATCAGTCCCAGGTCATTGTCCCTGTGCTTGAGGTCCATTCTCCCTCCTTAGACCAGCGCAAGCCCCTGCAGGGAAGATGGCAGCCTCATCCCTCTAGTCAAACATGGAAGGACAGGGTGAGCAGGTAACACAGGAGCCCTGGCCAGCTACTCTGAAAGACTGACAGGCAGCATCGGGGTGGGCTGGGAGCAGGTTGCCTCTGCCTCTGGGCCTCAATGTCCTCATCTGTGAAGTGGGAGCAATGAACCGGGCCCATCTAAGGAGCTTCCATGTCAGGGGCTCTGGGCTTCCTCACAGGCTGGAGCCCCCTGTGACGCATGACAGTCTGTCTCCTGGCCAGCCAAGAGCAGGCGGCTGGCTCCAGTGCTGACTCAAAGTGCATCAGACAGGGAGCCAGAGCGGGATTCCCGTAATGTCCTGGAAAAATGCTGGGTGCCGTCCAGGCGCCACCACCACCACGTGGAATCTCTCCCGTTCTGCAGGGAGCCCTCATCACCACGCAGGCCAGCAGCCCCCATCCAGCCGGGCCAGCCCTTCCGCAGGCGGGAAGCCATCAAGGCTGGGACTGTCCCAGCAGAGGGACCTGCTGGGGCCATCATGACCTCATGTCTGGGTGTGATCCTAGGCCAGCCCTCAGAGCTCTGGATCTTGAACATGCAGACAGCTGAGTGGGGGCTCTCCGAGCCGGTCACAAGATTGGCCAAGGAGGGACAGAAGGGGCTGGCAGATTGTCATGCCTGGAAGACCCCCAGCCTTGCAGGTTGGGCGTCAGACACTCTGAGCCAGGCCCCAGGGTCTGCAGATGGCCCCACATGGTCCCCACCCTCTCTGCCCCCACAAAGCCTGGAGTCCACACAATCAGAAACCAAGTCTCCAGTGTCAGCAACATGAGGAAGCTCCCAGGGAGGGAGGAGGGAAACTGGAGCTCAGCAAGGCTGGGGGACTTGCTAGTAGGTGGTGGAGCCACTCACTCCTTCAGCCATTTCACTCCCCTATGCGGAGGGGCAGGACAGCAAGGGGTCACACATTCACACTGAGTGCCAGAGGTGACTGCGGGAGCCCCCATGTCCTAGGCATTTAACTTGGGCAAGTCACTTAGCCCCTCTGAGCCTTAGGCTCCTCAGCCCTTTCTCTGTAGAATGGGCTTGACAGTATTTGCCTTGGGTATTGGGCATGGGTGTGACATGGATTAGTGTGTGTCATGGGCCCAGGAGGGCTGGTACACGCCAGCAGCTGTCAGTGCTGGCCGCCGCTGCTCTGTGTGGAGCCTCTGCTGGGTGCTAGGAAAGGACAGTTAGAGGGACACAAGTCCCTGCATCCCAGATGCCCAGGATGCTGGAGCAGCAGGCCTGGGGACAGAAGCCATGGTCGCCCCTGAGCCCAAGCCAGAGGAAGGCCCCCAAATATAGAGGGTGCCCAGAGGAGGGGGCTTCCCAAAGGAAGGCATTAAACAGCCTCAGCCAAAGTGTTGCCTTTTCCTGTCGATTGTGATGTACAAGCAACGTGGAATGAGTGCCCGTCTAATCCTGCTGCCCTGACCAGGGAGGGTGTCGCTGGGTGGCTTCAGCCACCACTAGACACCATCACAGGCTCGTGTCCCCAACAAATGTGTTTTCAATCTAAGTAGATTAATGCCAGCAATGGCACCAACTGGCTGTGTGACGCTGGCATGTTCTTCTGCCTTGTGTGTAAAATAGGGGTGAAAACATCTGTCTTCTTTAGGATGATGAGAAACATAAACGCAGTAACTAGAAGTGTCTCCCGGAGCTGGTGCCATTGGGGTCTGTGCAGTGCGGGAACCTCTCTCTGCTTCCCTGGGGAAGTGTCTCCTGGAGCCTGGTGCCGAGGGGGTCCGTGCAGTGCGGGTTCCTCTCTCTGCTTCCCTGGGGAAGTGTCTCCTGGAGCTGGGTGATGTGGGGGTCCGTGCAGTGCAGGTTCCTCTCTCTGCTTCCCTGGGTGTAGTTTTCAGACCAACTGGGTTTGAGTGACCTGGAGCTCTATTGAGTGGACACACACAGGTCACTCAACTGTGTTTCTCCAGGCCACAAACATCTCTAGACCCAGGGCTTCCCTGGAGAGTGGTCCCAAGGGCCAATGCTGGGCCTGGCTATACCTGACTACAGCCTTTAGCCCTGTCAGGGGATGAAGGGGGGATGTCCTTTGAGAACTGTTTTAGACCCTTTGAATGGAGAACTGTCTTTGACATACTTGGGGGCCCTTGGGAGCTCTAGGGTAGCCCTGGCTCCTCCAGAAATGAGTTCTGATGGGGACATCAGTGAGGGTCCCGTGGCTGCTACTGCTGAATGAGCTGAGCTGGAGAGGGCCTGTTGGGTTTGTTAGGGTTTCCGTAACTGGGTACCCCAGACAGGTGGCTTAGACAGAACCTGTTTTTTCCCATGCTGGAGGCCAGAAGTCTGAGATCAAGGTCCCTGCAGGGCAGTTTCCTCTGAGGCCTCTCTTCTTGGGGTGCAGATACTGTCTTTGGGCACATGGCCATTCCTTTGTGTGTGTCTTGTCCTAATTGCCTTTCTCATGAGGACACCAGTCCTGTTGGATCAGGGCCCACCCTCATGACCTCATTTTACCATCTTTAAAAAACCTGCTGTGGGCGGCTGGGTGGCCTGGTGAGGGGACTGGTTGACTGTGTTTGGACAATTTGGACTATATGTCCAAATATAGTCACATTCTTAGATATGGAGTTAGGACTTCAACGGGTGAGTTTTGGAGGATACAATGGCTATTTCTAACACTAGCTCCGGAGCCCCGGGACCTCTGTTCCAGTACCCACCCTACCTCCTCAGTTAGCTCTGCCCTCCTATGGGGAAACCACATCTGGGAGAGACCAGGACTTTCCCAGATGACACAGTTGGCCAGGGCTGAGGCAGGATTGGACCAGGCCAGGTGACGTCACTTCCCCAAATGGTCAGGAAATGGTCGTGATGCCCCAGAAGCCGCCTGCAGGGGCTCTGGTATTGCATTATATGGGATGCGGGTGCCAGCCAGGAGCCCTGTCTGGAACAAGTTTGGAGAAGGCTGAACTTGAGACATATTTATCTTGGCGCCCACGATGCCTGCCCTGCCCAGCACACAGCCACTGCTTGGAAATTCTTGGAAGAATCTGGCAATGACACGACGAACAGCCACACACTAGAACAGTGAGGAAACCGCTTTTTCGTTCTGGTTTAGGCCCTGCCAACCTCCGTGCTGTGAACAACCCAGAGCTGACCTTTCCCACATCCAAACATCTGCTCTGTGGAGCCAAAGCCGGTCCGGAAGCCTGAGGCCATCCCAGAACTGGACCACAGAGCAAGTTGGTGGGACTCCTTGGGATGAGCTTGGCCCCTACATGTCCTTGCCTGCCTCCTTCCGTGCCAGCGGCCTGGCTCCCTACCCACGCCACCCAGCTGCCCACAGCAGGGACACATCTGTGCTGGAACAAAGTGATGTGCTGGCCCCTGCCCTGGATTCCTCATCGGCTCCGTCCCCAGCCGCCTGCCAGCTGTAGACAGCCTAACAAGACAGCCCACAGGGCAGGGAGCTGCAGTAGCAAAGGACATTTGTCTTTGTCATTGGGATTTTGTCTCCAAATGACATCTTCTGTGCTGGGGTTGCATGTGAAGCTCCACATACAGAAGTCCCAGGCGGCAGGAGACCATGGCTCAGGAGGGGAGAAATAATACTGAGTCCCAGGAGTCCCCACTGAATAGGTGGGAAACTGAGTCAGAACGTTGGGTCATGGCCCAAGGCCCACATCTGGGAAGGGGCAGTGCAGGGCTTACTTGAGGGACTCGCACTGCTGGGCTGCCCAGATGTCATCTGCTCTCCTACCAAGACGCTCTTCCCAGCTCTGCTCTGTGCCCCCCAATACTCATGCCCCCCAGCTTCCACCTCCCCACATTCACTCCCTGACCCTCGTCTAGAGGGCTCTGCCTAAGCTGTGCTCACACCCTGACACACCTCCCCCAGTCCCTACCCCCCGACCCTGGGGAAGACAGGGCAAGGGAGTTAATGCAAGGTCCCCAGGCCAGAGCAGTCGTCCTGTCTGGTCCCCTGGGCCCCGGCATGTTGCCACCCAACTAAAGCTGCTGTGTCTGTTAGAAAGAAACCGGGGAGATGGCTGCTAAGGGTGACCAACTACCAGGGTCCTTCAAAGCCCACCATGGACCCCACCTCAGAAGGCACCCACAGTCCTGAACATGTGCCCAAAAGATGGACGCCTTCTGGATGTGGAGGGGCCTGAGCAACACGTCCACTCCCAGCCCCAAGCCCTTGCAGCCCTGCTGGCCTCCTCCCCTCCTGCCCCCACACACTTCACTGGGGGTCCAGCTCTGTCAAGGCACACGGGGTTCCCAGCATCTGCCGGACTCTCCATGGGGCCCAATCACCTTTCTCCTGGCCCTGGACAGTCACCCTACCTCTGTTGCTCCACCCGGGACACCTCTGAGCCCTGCCAGAACCCTGAGGGGACTTCCTTGGACACTTATGCACCTGCCCCTAAGCATCTCTCCCTATGAGTGACAAAGGCCCCCTCAACCATGACCAGACTGTAGTCAGTGCCTCTGAGCCCTCTTCCCAGCAAAGAGCCCTGCTCAGTCAGCTTAGGAAGAGCACCCCCTACTTGGGATCTGGCAAATTTCTTCATCCCCCACTCTCAATAGAGCTCAGTCCTCTGTCCTTTAGTGAGAATTCCTTCACCCGGACATCTGACCAGGATCTTCTCAGTAATTTTCCACCCACTTACCTTCCTCTGCTCCCTGGCCATACAGCCCTGCTGTCCTTGAGGTATTGGGGTTGAGTTGGGACTCTGTCCCCATAACAATAGTCTTGGAAAAAATCTTTGTCCTTTTAACCCCCCTACCTGGCCACTCCCACCCAAAGCTGCTCATGCCCGCAATCTCACCCCCTGTTTTAGTTTAGAGCAAGCTTCACATTTTGAGTGATGAGCTTTCCTCCTGGCTCCCCCCCACACACAGGGTCTCTCAGCTCCCCACACTCAATTTCTCATCTGTAAAATGGGTGCAGCAGGTTGGAGGAACCATAGGCACAGTACAGAGCTCCACCCAGGACAGGAACTCAGCAGGTGTGCCTTCCTTTTTCCTTCTTTAGCTCTTGTTTACCAGAGGCCTTACACCTGCCAGCCAGGGAAGGCTGCATGTTGCTGGGTTATTCTGTCTTCCAACGGGGAAAACAAAATCCCAGGTGGTGAGCAAGCAGCAATTCTCAGAAATAGCGACATCTGCCCAGCTCTGGCTTCCCCATTTATCCCTCTAGTTCAGCACTCAAAAGGACAGGCAGGTGGCCAGCCACAGAGCTGAAACTGAATGACAAGAACCCAGGAGCTATTGGACAGTCAGGGCTGGGCCACCGCAGGGTGTGAGTCTGCAGCAGGATCAGCTCATCATTTTGTTTTCTCTCAACTGGAACATCGGAGCAGGGGGCTGCGCAGCATTTCAGACGTTCATGGAATTTCTTTTTATTAACCCTCAGGCACAGCTCTGGGGGCCAGCCAGGATGTCCGCATGACCCTGCCTGAGCACTGAGCAGAGGACCTGCATCCTTACCTTGATTGGCTTAGAGGGCAGGGCCTGGGGACAATGATCCTCTCCTGGGAGACAGGCCTCAGCAGCCTGTCACCTCCTGCTCCCTGTCTTCCATGCTAAGAGGCTCCGAGAAGGCTACAGGCAGGGAGCTCAGACGCACACATCTTCTTCCTTTAGGCTTATTTCAAAAATCACCTGCTCCTTGCTGCCCTAGTGCCCACCAGGCTGGACTGGTGCCCTGAGGACCCCTGTAACCCTCTAATTCCTGTTACCAGAGCCCTAATCATACAACATTGTAGTCACCTTCTGATAGCTCCATCCTTGGGGGCAGAGGTGTCTGAGCCAGGCCCCAGGATGGAACAGTAAGCTGTGAATGAATGAATGAATGCTTGCATGAGTGCATGCAAATCCTTCCCCCTCCTACCAGGTGACCTCCTCCCCTGTACACCATCGTGGGTAGAGATCAGACTGTGAGGCTCTTTTGCTCAGACCTGGCAGCTGACAGCTAATTACAGTAACATGATTAATAATAACAACAATAAAAATAACTGTCGCATTACTGCCACCACCAATTACTGAGCATCACTACAAACCAGGTGCACTCCTGTCATATGTTATTGAAGGCTGGTGACAGCTATGGGAGGGGGGTATTATTACCCTAAGTTTTTAAATGAGCAACCAGAGACTTGGAGAAGTGACTCCTTGTTGGGAGAGAGGGCTGGGGATGGACCAGTCTGAATTTGGGATGCCAGCTTCCTGGGGCTGCCTTAAAAAGTGCCACAAACTGGGTGGCTTAAATGACAGGAACGCATAGCCTTGCAGCACTGGAGGCCAGAAGGCCAAGATCAAGATGTAGCAGGTTAGTTTCTTCTGAGGACTCAGAGGGAAGGGAGTGTTGAGTTGCGGTTTCAGGCAATCTTCAGCATTCCCTGGCATTCTTGAGATCCTCACTCCAATCTCTGCCTCCAGCTTCACATGGTGTTTCCCCCGCATGTGTGTTCCTGTCTCCAAATCTCCCCTTTCTGTAAGGGCACAGTCATAGTGAAGGAGGGCACACGCCCTGACCTCATCTCAACTAATTATTTCTGCAACAATCCTATTTCCATAGTCACATTCTGAGGTACCTAAGATTAAGACTTCAACATGTGAATTTGGGGGTGGGAGGGACACAGTTCAGTCCATAACAGCAGTACCCAAGAGAGGGGATGAGAGTAAGGCCAGACACAGAGCCAGCAAGGTTGGGCAAGTGCTGGGAGGTACCAGGGAGAGGTTCATACAGGGGGCCGGCAGCAGCCACCACCAGCAGGGCAAGTGGGGAAACCAGGAGTTTCTCAAGGAAGCTTCACCTTAGGGGGTTGTTGGGGCAAATGGCTCTACCCACATCCTGATCCTCAATTCAGGAACATGGGCTGCCCTTGCCCTGTCTCCCTGGTCCCTCAGACTCGACCGTCCTTCATCCACGCCTCAATAGTAAGCACATGTGTGTTCCATCCAGGACATGGTGGGGAGCATATGGCGGTGTACACCAAGGAAGAGGCTGAGAAGTGTTGGGTGGGAGGGGTACTTCAGACAGGCCTCCCCAGGAAAATCACCTATCAGCAGAGACTCAGAGGAAGAGGGCAGCCACGAGGCTCTCTGGGGATGGCCGAACTACTAGGGAAGTGAGAACAGCCAGTGCTAAGGCCCTGAGGCAGGAGTGTTTGCTATGGTCAAGAGTGGCAGGGAGGTGGGCATGGCCGGAAGGGTGGGTGGGGAGGACGCAGGAAAGGACCTCAGAGGAGCACTCTGCCCCAATGCTGGTCCAGGACTTGGTCTCCAGCCAGGCCTCATGTCCCCACCTGGTGCCAGAAGAAGCCTCAAGTTCAAGTGTCCAGGCCCACCCCAACCCCCAGCCCCCAGCTGGTCCTCCTCACACAACAACTGGCAAAAGCAGTCTGATGGTTTTCATTATTGAAATGACTTTGTGTAACAATATCACGAACCCTTGAGAAGAGCCGCAAAGAAAACTCCCAAAAACAATGAGACAGAGATGGTGGACTCAGTAGGAATGGAAATTCCACTTGTGAAAACTACAAAGGGGGATCCCAATATTCCCAACCCTTCCCCTGGCTTCGGTTTGAATGTCACAAAGTACCTCTCTGTTCCTTGGGCTCTTACCAGGAGGTTTAGATTTAGAGGTTTAGAGCCCACCTGGGCTCTCCTTAAACAGGAATTTAGCTGCAAGCAACAGGTCCTTAACCAGGTTCCCTTCTGGAAGCTCCTGGCTGGAACCCTTCTCCTCCTTGCCCCTCCATCACCTTGTTAGACCCCTGGGGCTGGGAAGGGACCCTGCCTAGTACACCCAGTGTGAAAACTTCCACTGTCAACTCAGGAAGCTCAAGGCTGCTAGGACACAGGCATCTCCAGGTCCCTGGGCCTTAGCACCCAGGGCAGGGGGTGCCATGCATTGCACCCAATGTGCAGGGCGGCCAGCCCCAGCAGCATGGCCACAGGGCACTGTGTTTAGGGGCAGGGGCCAGAGCTTCTTGGCTGTGGAGACAGAGAGGAGCCCGAATGCCTGGGAGGTAGTCGGAGCTCTATGGTGTCTCCCCTTTAGCAAGAAAGGGGAGAGCAGACCAGCTGACCTCGAGCTTGACTTGTCCCTACCTCCAGGCACTGCTGGACAAAAGCACTGGCTCCTTGGAAACAACCCCCATAACCTAGGCAGAACTAGCAGCTGGGCTCAGGGCCTGGCAGCACCCGGTGCCCAGGGAAGGGGCTCAAACCCAGTGGGGCCAGAGGGAAATCAGCTGAACGCAGCCCCTCGGCTGGTAACGCACCCCCCAGCCCAGCTTCCCACCTGTTCTGATCAACCCGCAAGGCGCAGCCATTGGTGGAGTTTTCAGAAGCAGATTCCCTAGTCCTGGGCTGACCCCAGGCCCTGATTCTCTGATGGCCACACCTTGAAGACTCATCACCTGGGTCTCCCACGTGTGCCTTGGCCAGGACACACACAGCCCTGGGCCACATGTCTGGTCCACAGATTCATGTAGGCACCTTTGCCAGGCCAACCCTGGGGGTAACGGCCATGCCCTGCCCAGCCCTCTCTCCAGGTCTCCCTGGGCCCTCCAGCCCTAGGCTCCAGTCAGCAGAGATCAGACCCTCCAGCCGGGCCGTGCAGGCTGGAGGTGAGGGTGGCAGCAGCCCTCTCAGCCTTGGAGATTCACAGTGGGACAGCAGCTCTACACTTCCTGAAGGAATGTCTCCTGTAGTGCACTCTCCCTCAGTGGCTCTCTGGTCTGGTGGAGCAAGCTGATGATAGGAGAAGGAGATCCCCTGCTGCTTTCCTGTGTCTGGGGACCTGGTCTACTGATATCTCACTGATGGCTGGTACACTGGCATCTTGGCAGGAGGACCCCACTGCAGGTGTGTTAGGAAGCTTGCTGGGGCTCCTGGAGACAGGCTCATTGTACTCAGGTGGGAGTCAGCAGGTTGATCCACGTGCAGTGAGGACAGCACAAAGGCGTGGTACTGGACGCAGGGAGAGGCATTGATTTATGAGGGAGCATCCACAGAGCCCAGGAGGAGCACGCAGCTGGAGGAGGGAATGGAAACAGGGATGTGGTAAAGAGTTCCTGCCTGCAGACCCAGGGCCTAGCAGTTGAGGACTTGGGTGTGGCACTCAGGAGAGAGACTTAGGACTTGGCAGCCCCTAGGTGAACAAGAGAGGAAGCAGAAAGTGGCAGGTTATAAATACAAGAAGAATCCCTCCCTGCCTCCTGTCTTCAGGTGAGCTGCTTAGGGCCAGTCCTGAACGTGGCCTCACCCACGGAATCCTTGCTGAGTGAAAGAATGCTTACTCCTGGTCTCAGTGGGAAGATTTTAAGCTAAGGCCTTAATGCAGAAACTGGCCCTCATTACATTGATTACTTGCAGTAAGATTCTCCTGAGGCTGCTGGGGTGATAAGGAGGAGGTGATAAGAGGAAGGAGTGATGTACTGAGGTCCAGAGGAGCCTCAGAGCAGATTGGCTGCCTGGGGAAACCTGCTTGGACCCTGCAGCACCAGGGTACCTGGGTCAGACACCTGGGGGGGGCAGACATTGTGCTCACCTCCAGCTGGTCCTAAGGAGCAGGAAACAATCTGACTGGGATTTGCTAACAGTTTAGGACTCTTTGCTGCCTCAGGTCAGGATAGCAACAGCCCAAGAGCAGCCCAGGATGCACTTGGCCTTGGTGTCCACTGTAAGGCAGTGACAGCTTCCTTGCCCAGGGCTGCAGAGCTGGGAGCCCAGGCTGCCTGTGGCCAGGCTCCCAGTGGGCCACCCCAGGTGCACAGGGGGCCACCTCTGTGCCAGAAGCCAGTAGTATGGATTCACCTGCATAACCAGCCTGGGCTGGCCAGGTAGTGAGGCCATGACCCCTCATTGAGGCCACGCAGGGAGTGACACACAGCAGTGACAAGAACAGGGCTTGGGATCCCACTCAGAAACTGGGAGTGACCCTTGGTTTCACCTCACTTCTCTGAGCCTCAGACTCCTGTATGAAAAGGGATCATTGAAGACCAGCCCAGGCTATGGTGGGTTTATTGCACAGCTAGAGCTCTGGACAGTGGGACAGGATCAGCTTTGTGTGCTCCAGTCTCTGCCTTTAACCCTGAATTCTCTAGCCCCTCAGGATAAGCTCACACCCCCAGCCATAAGCCAGGGCTCAGGTCCACCTTGTCCATGTTCTTCTGCTCCAAGTGTTGCCCTTGTGACCTTCCTGCTACCCCAGGTCTGTGGCCAGGGACTTGAAGCCTGCAGGGGCATCTCAAGTTTTCCGGCATGCCCGTTCCCTGCCTGCCAGGGCCATGGGAAGGCAGGATTCACAGGGAGAGCCTGGCAGGGTCAGATCTGATTTTTACCCACAGCTTGTATAGCGCTTCTCCTGGCTGTGGGTCTAGATAAACTCCAACATCAGGAAATCCCAGAGTAGACACTGCCCCATGCGTTGCAAATCAAGAGGACCAGATTATACTTGATTGCCTCTGGGAACAGGGAGCTCTCTACCCAAAGTGACAGCCTACAATAGTCAAGCCCACTAAAGGAGCACTAGCAGGCTGCAGTGGAGAGAATGCAGAATGGAATTACACATGTGTTTAGTTACAACTCTTGTCAAATACTTCCCTCTCAGAGCCATAAAACCAAGAGAAGAAAAAGAGGCACGGCAATAGCAAGGTTAATAAATCAGGATTTTGAACAAGCAAAGAAAAAAAAAAAAAACAACACAACAAAGTGACAGCCCTTTCAGATCGTCTTTCCTAGCAGTTGGAGCCCTTCTGTCCAATCTACCCCAAACAGTCTCCCTGCTGTCCCAGTCCTGCCCCTCAGAGACACAAGAAGCACAGCCTTTTTCATTCCTCCCCAATTTGGCCCTGTAGAAGTCATCAGTTGTACAAAGTTTCAACAGCCCATCCTAGGAGGAGGCATGATGCAACCCCAGGCACCCCCAGTGTGCTTCAGGGGCCCCACTATGTGGCACAGTACCCGCGTGTCTCAGCCCTGGGCTCCAGTCCAATATGGGCATTGGCCCCATTTTACTGGTGGGAAAATGAGCTGGGAGAAGTCAAGGGACTGTCGGGGGAAGCAGGCCTGGGAGCTGTTGGTCCAGGATTTGCCCAGATTGGCAGATGCCAGAGCAGGGCCGAGCTGTTAGATCTCCTGCCTCTGCTTACACAGTAGGGGCCCAGGGTAGATGCAGGAGTCCAGGGTGAGGGCCACCATCTTCAAGTCCCCTGGCCAGGGGACAAAAGCAGAGCAGGGTTAGGAGCCAGTCCCACATCCTGCAGCAACTGTCCTGCCTGTGACAATTTCCTCATCTGGGAAACAGAGACTCAGGACAGACAGCCCGCTCAAGGTCACCCACTAGCAAGTGGCAAAGCCACGATTCAAACACTTTCCCATCCCCAGTTGGGACCTCGAGGACAGCAGCTCAGTGAGCTGGCTCAGCACATTTGGAGGTGAAAACTCACCCCGCCCTGGCTCCCCGCTCCTCCCAAACAGCTGGCAGGGCTCAGCCATGTCCCCAAAGACACCAGCAGCAGCTGGCCACACCACAGGGGGCAGGGTCCTTTTGCTATTCTTGGCTCCTCGGAGTTCAGGCTACAGAATAAGCAAGGTCATCCTCCTGTCCCTGAGAGAGAAGGGACTCAGATCTGGACACAATGGTGGAGGGTCTGCCCTGCTCCAGAAGGTGAGGACAGCTCTGGGTCCAGGGCATAGACCAGTAGGTGCAGGCGGGGGGAGCACAGCCCTGGAGGCCTCTGGCTGGTCCTGTCTGCTGTCTTATAGGCAGGTATGCGATGCCACTGTTCAGTCACTATTTTCCCATAGGGACCCAGGGCCCGGGCTGAACCTGGGGTGGAGGGGGGTCTACTCACTGTTGTGCTCCCAGTACCCACAGTACTGTCTGGCCCACAGGAAGGGCCTCCATAAATATTTGCTGAATGAAATGACTAGTCTGTGAGGGAGACCAATCTAATTTTTAAGGATTAGACTGGGGGAGAGGCAGACACTTTACTAGGGACAGGGACAGTCCAGAGTTCCCGAAGCCCCCACGTTCTCCCCTGGTCTAGTCCTTCTGACAACTGCGGGAGATGAGAACAAGTCCGACCCTCACAGACTCAGAGGCCAGAAAAACGGCTGGAGCAGGGCAGTGGCAGGATTAGGGTCGTGTTTCGGGCATATGTGTCTGGCTGCCGTGTGGAGGGAGCTGGGGAGGGGCCAGGACAGCTAAGGAGGGCTCACAACAAAACCCAGCCAGAGCAGGCGGGGTTTGAAGTCCATGGTGTAGGCGGCTGGAGCCCTGGGGGTGGAAAGATGAGGGGATGAGGTAGGGATGGGCTTCGGAGGGTGACAAAGCCTTCTGGTGTGAGGGTCCAGTGTGAGGAAATGCCCTTTCCTGAGGTAGGGACAGATAGAAAAACGCCAGGCCCTCGCCTCCTGCCCACTCCTTTGATCTCTGGCCATGTAGCTGGTCCCAGCCTCACCTCCCAGCATGCCTGGCTCGCCCTGGGTTTGGTCGAGCCCCTGCCCTGTCGCAGAGCACACATGGGCCGTCCGCCTGGGAGCCTGTCTGCCCACCAGCACTCTCATCCTGGCCACCCTGTCGCTCAGGGTCCCATTCATTCTCCTCTAGAACAGTTAGAAGCACTGCATGGGCCACCTAATACATTCCTAATGCTTGGAAAGGTGCTGTGATTTTCTCTCTAATGACCCACTACCCATCATTCACACATCAACCCATCCAGATACACGTCTGTCACCCACCCCCTCTCACCACTGAGTCACCCATTATCCACCAGCCCGGCCCTCTTTTCTCTCCCCTGCAGCTCTCCATCCACCCAGCCTCCCACCTGCATCCACCTTTCCATGAACTTACCCACCCATTATCCACCCACCTACTCACTCCATCACCTGCCTACTCGCCACTCACCCTCCACTGCCTCTGTCGATCTGACCATCCACCTGCCCCTCATCTACCCATCATCTGTCCCCTCTTTCCTACCCTCCCTTCCATCCACACATTCCTCTGCCCATCTCCTGGGATGCAAACACACAGAACTTGAATCAGAAGCAAGGACTCTCAGTGTCATTGGGAAGCCCAGGCCAACACCAAGCATTTATATATTAAGACAGAGGCCAGAAGGAAACAGAAAAAGGAGAGGCCATCTGAGCTGACTAATCAAAGGAGGCTTCCTGGAGGAGGGAGAGCTTTCTAAAGTAATTTCCTAGGGCCTTCCCCAACTTCAGGTAGCCCAGCAAGCTGCAGGAACCAGGGTCTAGTGTTGCTCCTCCGCCACCTCTGTCACCTCCACATGACTACCTTATTTTTTCCCCAGGATGGAGTCAAGCTGTGGAGGCAGCAAGCTTGTGCACAGTTTTACAACAATAATAAACCAACACTCCATGCTGAAGGCCTCGAGTGCACCTGTTGGCCTGTGGGGGCCTGGGGGGAGGGATACAAGCAGGGAGGGCCTGGGAGGTGGGGAGAGAGGATCCTAATTACACAGTGGAATTAATCACAGCACCTTTATGCAAAGGACTTCACACATCATTATTTGCTGTGGGAAGAGCAGCAGCTTCGTTTGGGGTGTGGGGAGAATTAATTAAAGTTAGGGACTCGCTCAGACAATCAGGGATGAAAGGTGCAAGGCAATTGTCAAATGTGTTTATTAATAAAACGCCAGTGCCAAGGTGCAGACACGGCCAGACTGCGTGCTGGGTGTCCCAAGGGAGCTGCGGGGGCCTCAGAAGCTTCCTGCCTCCCAGGCTGGCCTGTGAACACCACTTACACAACTCTGAGCACCGAGGCCCGCTCCAGACTGGGCCCTGTGGTGGGTCAGCTGGGGACACTGAGTCCAGGTGGACCCAAGTTTAACCCTCTTGGAGCTCCTGGCAGTGACAGGAGCACAGATAGACAGCGTCATGCCTGTATGACCAGGACTGTGATGGGCAGGAAGCCCAGAGGAAGCAGGGACCCACACTGGAGCTCAGAGAAGTGTTCCAGGAAGACGAGACAAATTATCTGCGTCCTCAAAGATAAGAAGGAGCAAGATACACAGACCGAGAAGGGAAAGGAGAGAATGCAGCAGCACCTTCAGACACCGTGAGAGGCTGTGCAAGCCTAGGGTGGCCTTGTGGCGGAAGATGGGGCCAGACAGCTGGTGGAATCCAGACTTTATCTTGAAGGTGGTAGGGAGCCATAGAAGGGCTTTGAGCAGGAAAGTGCCACTGTCATATTTGGGTTTCACACAGATTCCTTGGCTCCCTTTGAAGGATGGCCAAGAGAAAAGAGTCAGGGAGACTGTTGGCTACTACACAACTCCAGGTAGGACACATTAAGGCTTGGAGCAGGTGGCTACTAAGTGGAGGGTCCTGGGAGGAGTGACTGAGAGGCTAGAGCTGGGGGGCCGAGGGTCTCTCCCCAGTGAAGAGAGACTGTGAGCTCCCCAGTAAAGGGTGAGAGCCCTGCTGCCTAGGGCAGAGCTCCCACACTGACTGGACCCATGTTTGCGTCACAGACCTATCCTGCTCTGACCTCCATACCTGAGGTCCCAGGGTGCAGGTGTGGCCCAGGCTGTTCATGGATCATCAGCCCTGTCACCTCCACCCTGGGGAGGGACCTGGCAGCCTGCAACTCCCAGCTATTGCCCATTTGCATCCACGTCCCCTGGCCCGTCTTCCTTCCTCACTGCTTCTTCCTTTCTCTCCCGACAGGCCAGGCTCCCTCCAGCCTCCCCATGCTGGCTCAGGGGGTCGGGACCTCAGTTCCACTGACCAAAGTGCGAGCTGTTGGCCTGGGCCAAGTTGTTTCCCAACCTTAGTTCCTCTGTCTGTGAGATGGATGTGGTGATGATGGGGCCAAGCCACAGGCTGATGATGGTTACAAAATGCACAGAACGTGGTATTCAGAACAGTGGCTGTGGTTATTTCTCTGTGTTCATACCTGTGGCCAGAAGGGAGATGGCGGGACAGGGAGGAGGAGCCAGGAGGCTCCGTGGAGACCCCAGGGATGAGATTACAGACCACACTGTTGGCATCTCTGTAGTGCCCCTGGCCTGGGGATGCTCTCTGGGCCCTGGTACCCAGCTAGGCTCCCAAACCTCTGGGCCAGCAGCCAGCCATAGCAATGGTGTCTACACCTACTGTGTGCCCGGCCCCGAGCAGTCAAGCCCTACAGCATTACAGATGACACACTGAGGCTGAAGACATAGCTCAGGGCTCTGACCTTGCAGCCAGTGTCCCTAACCACTGGGTAGCCCTGTGTCCTAGGGGATCTGCCCCTGCAGCCATGAAAAGGCAATGGCCTCACTGTGACCTGTGGTTCCCATGTCAGTGGGAGGGGGGAAGCAGCTATGCGTAGCTGGCCAGCCCCACACATGACAAAGGTGCAAGGATGACAGTGACTGAGCCAGCCTTATGCTTCAGAGGGAGACAGGCTGGGAGGCCTCCCTCTCCCCCTGCGGAGCGAGCATACCAAGCCCTGCATCCCTGCAGCCCCACCAAGGCTCGGCGCCTGTGGAGCTGTTTTGCCTCCCTGACCCACCATCCTCTGCACACAGACACAGCACAGCCACACAGGGCAAGGCTGAGCTGGGCCAGCAGTTTAAATCCCTGCTGGGCCACATCCTCTCTGGGTGACTTGGGGTGTCTAAATCCCTCTGAGCCCCTACTCCTTGAATTTAGAAAGTGGGGAACTGTGCTTGGAACCCCAAGATCTTGAAGAGGGAGAGGAAAGGACTATGGGGTCCTTGGGAGGGCAGGAACAGCTCCCTGAGGATGTGGGGGAAGGTGGGGGTGACATGTGGAGACTGGGGCCTGCTGGTCACGCTCACACCAAAGTCTGCCCCAGGGTCTCAGCTTCCCAGCACCTCCCTCTCAAAGGAGGGTCTGGGGAGAATGGAGATGGAATGCCTTATGCCCCCAATGTCTAATTAAACGGCAGCAATTTTGACGTGGCAGGTGATTTTCTCGGGAAGCCTGGCTTTAAATTTAGCTCCCTCCCCAGCCAGCCCTTTGAAAAGGCTGCTCTCCATGGAGGGAGAGAGCGTGAGTCATCAGCCAGGCCGCCCTGTGAGCAGCAGCGTCTGCGGGGGAGCAGGCCTCCCGAAGGCAGAGAAATAGTAAATAGGGAGGGAGGATCAGAGTGAAGACGAATGTGGGGTGTCAGGCTCAGCCTGACACGCAGTAGGTGCTCAGAAACAGCTGGGGCACTGTTTCCTCGGCCAGTCTGTGCAGTTACTTGCGCGTCTCCCCAGGCCAGGTGGGGGCAGGGCGGGGGAGAAACAACACATGTCTCTTGCGTGGTCCAGTGTGACAGTTTACATGCTCTGCCTCACCAAATCCTCACAATAGCCCCCGAGCTGCACCCTTGTCCCGCCTCGGCGGAGGCCCAGAGCCTGGAAGGGTGAAAAAGGCTCCCTCAAAAGGCAGCCACATCCTAGTCTCTGTCGCCACTGGTATTACCTTCCATGGCAAAAGGGAAAAAAGCAAAGTATGTTGTAGGTGGGAATGAGTTACGGACTTGGAGATGGGGGATTATTCGGGATTATCCGGGTGGCCCTAATGCAATCCCATGTGTCATGAGAAGGACACAGAGGGCACTTCAAAACAGAGGAGGCCACGGGCAGAGGAGCAGAGGGAGATTCGAGAACTCTGGGCTCCAAGACTGGAGTGATGTGGCCACAAGCCAAGGATGTCACACCTGGCGGAAGCTGGAAGGGGCAGAGAAGACCCTACCTGGAACCTCCCAGGACACAAGGCCATGTGGACACCTTAATTTTGGTTCAAGGATGCTGATGTCAGACTTCTGACCTCCAGATCCACAAATTTTATAGTCACTGGTCACAGCAGTACACAGAAAAGTGAATAAGCTGGCCCCTGGTCACATAGTGGGTGAGTGTTCAAACTGAGATTCAAACCCCAATCCAGTTTCAAAGTCCACAATTTTCCCTGCCTAACCTTTGGCCTCCTGAAAATCAGAAGGGACATTAATAGGATCAAGTCTGCTAAGTGGCAAGCACTCTTTCATTTTGGTTAGTCAACCTGACTGTTGCCTGCTACCATACAGCCTCTCTTAATCCTCGCATGGCCCTGTGAGGTCATTCCGTTTTGCAGTGAGGAAACTGAGCCTCAAAGAGGCAGGGTGGTCTTGTCCAAGTCAAGGGAGCCTGAGCTGTGGAGAAAGGGAAGGTGCAGGGCCCTGGGAGCACAGGGGCACAAACGGAAACAAAAGGGGCGACTGTGTTTTATGCTGTGGAAAAGCCTCAACACCGGTGTTGTCGCCCGACCAGCTGGGAGCTTCTTTGAGGAACCGACCTGGGATAGGCACAGAACCCAGTGGCGGGTGCAGGAGGGAAGGGAGGGAATCCACTGAGCAATGGAACTCTGGGACATTGCTAAGCATGTGTCCTGAGCATACCACACACATGTGCACAGATCCTCACACACACGCCACCACACACATGGAGAACACTCAGTTACAGCCACTGCACGGAGAGCCCCCAGAAGGGAGAGGCCCACGCATTCCACCCACCCCTGCAGGCCAACATACTCATTCGCACACCCCACATACACACAACACACACCCGTACCATACACAGACCCCACAGACTCACACACACCACACATGCCAGACACACAACGTATACCACACACCCCACGTACAACACACACACCATACACCATACACCCACATACAGCACACATCCCACACACCATGTACCCCACAGTATACCACATACACATGCCCTACATACTACGCACACACAACACATACACACATTGAGCACATACACCTCACACACACACACAGGTCACCTGCTTTCCTTTCCTTCACTCAGCAAGAGTCCATTAAGTCGCTGAGTGTTCCTGGTGCTGAGAGCTGAGATGACCCCAGGACACAGCATCTGTCAGAGGCCTGGACAGGCACCTCCCAGCGCAGACCTGCTGGTTGTGCCTTCAAGCTCCACCGCCATCAGCAGGAGAGTCTTCCACCTGTTTCTTAATCCTTCCAGTCCTCAGTTTCCTCATGGCAACAGGGGACAATCGTCAGGACGGGTTGCCAGGTGCCAGACAAAGCATACCCCATCTCACTTAATCCTCCAGACATCCTGTGAGGTGCTGCTGTGATCTCCTCTTTAGGGAAGAAAACTGACGTTCAGGGAGGTTCTGGGTCATGCCAAAGGCCACATGGACAGTTTGGGACAAGGTGTCACCTTGCTACAAATACCAGGAGCCTATGTAGTAGAAACACTACCACCCTTGCCTCCACCACCCTCTCTCCCCACGACTGCACAGGCACCATCCTCCCAGAGCCCTGCTGGGGTCATGGGCATCCTGCCCTTGGTTGAAGACTGTTCCCGTGGGCAGGGCGTACATCTGGTCCCTCGGGGTAGGTAAACACACCACCCACACACTGAGCCTCTCTGAGCTGCTCTCTTATCCTTGAAAGGAGCACTGGCTGGAAGTCAGAAGTACTGTCTGGACCCCCAGCCCCATCAGCATTGGGGTATTGGGCAAGTTGCCTCCACACTCTTGCTGGAACACCAGCTTTCTCTGGCTCTTCCTCATTAAAAGGAGAGCAGATTTCTTCCTTGAAGCTTTCCTTTGATCTTAGTGAAGGTGCCTGTGGGTGAGCCAAAGGCGGGGAACCCAGGCCTTGGATATCAGGCTTGAGCTCCGATTCTGCCCCCTGCTGGCTGTGTGGCTCAGAGCAGGTGTCCTAACCTCTCTGAGCCCCTCGTTCAGTTCCACATCTGTAACATGGAGAGGACATAGTTGAAAGTGTTCAGTCCAGTTTTTGATAAGATTCAATTAATGTTTATGAAAATGCTCAGACTGCTTGCAGGTGATTCCAGATATCATCGATACTGGGACCAGCCCTTCAAGTGCTCTGTTTTCCCTCCTAAATGGAGAAATCTATAAGCCATTCCCCCTGTGGGGCTCTGGAGGAAGCTGCAATGTCCTCCCAAGACCTTCTTTACAACCCGAGGTCATTGGGCCAGGGACAGGTGGGGAAACTGAGGCTCACTGACTTGAGCCCACACAGAGGTCAGCACAGCCTTGTACTGCAGGGCATGAAAAGAGGGTCCTGGGGATAGAGAGACAACAGGGGCAGGCGAGGGGCGCCCAAGTGGTGGTGCAGGAGGCTGAGGCTCGGGAGTGGGGCTCTTCTCCTCTGAAACCTAGACAGAGCATCTCATACGATCTGAGGAGCCCCCCCACCCCACTGACCATGACATCCAGCACCTTGCCCAGGGTCAGGCTGGCAGGCATAACGTGGCACCCCTGGGGAGGTGCCTGGCCCGGTGGGGACCCTTGGGAGGGGCTGCAAGGGCAGTAAGGGCTGTGGGGACAGGGTCTGCGGCAGGAGGGGACCTGGAGCCCACTGGGGAGCAGGTGCACGTGGGGGGAGGGGGGAGGAGAGTCTGGGAGTGGGAGAAAAGGAGCGATAAGGAAGGAGGAAAGAACGAAAAAGAGAGGAAACACATTAGAAAGGAAATAAAGAGGCAGGAAAGAAAGGCGGGGGAAGGGGAAAGTAGAAGGAAAGAAAACAACGAGGAAGGAGCGAAAGGACGAACAGAAAGGACAGAAGTAAAAAGAGAGAAAGTGAGGAGAAAGAAGAAACAACAAAAGGAAGGGAAGGGAGAGAGAAAGGGGAGATTCCAAACAGGAAAAATAAAAAGCAGCACAAAGAGAAAGAGCGAGAGAGGGAGAAAAGAGACGGCGAAAGAAAAAAAAATGAGCGGAGGACGGAGGGAGAGAGAGAGGGAGAGCGCGCGAGCGCCGAGGGAGGCGAGGACGCCGCGGGCGCCCGAGAGGGGGAGCGCGGCGGCGGGGCCAGGCCGGTGGGAGCGCCGCGGGCGGGCGGAGGGGGCAGCAGAGGGCGCGGGGCGCCGGGCGGCGCCTGCGAGGGAAGCGGGCGGCGGCGGCGGCGAGCGCAGGGCCCCGCGAGCAGGAGCGCGGCGGCGGCGGCGGCGGAGGCAGCGGGCGCGGCGCGGGGCTCGGGGCCGGCGGGCGGCCGGGCGGCGCGGGCCGCCGAGTAGCCGCGGGCGGCGGCGGGACAGCGCGGGGCATGCGGCCGGCCGCCCGACCCCGAGCCGGACCCCGAGCCTCAGCCCCTGCTCCAGCCCGAGCGCCGCGCCGCGCCCCGCGCGCCTAAGAGCGGGCACCTTACGGACGCCGGCCCCAGAGCCCCCGAGCCTCTGGGTGCCCGAGTCCCCGCAGACCCCAGGACCCGGGACAACTGTTGCGGCGGCGGCGGGGGCACCGCGGAGACGTGGGCAGCCCCCGCGCCCCGGCAGGCGGCTCCCGCGGGCATCGGCTCCCGGCTGCGGAGCAAGGAGCGAGCGGGCGGCGGGCACGAGGTGAGCGGCGCCCCGCGGGCCGGGCTGGGGCCGCGTGGGGGAGGGGCGCTCCGGGTCGGGGTCCGAGCGCGGCGGAGAGGGGCCGGGGGCGGAGCTCCTAGCGGAGGAGGGTCGGGGGGCGGGTCTGCGGCTACGCGGCCGGGAAGAAGGGGTGCGGGCTCCGGGTCCGGGAAGGGTGGGCGCACTGGGAGAGGCGCGTAAGGTGCACTCGGACATCAGGGAGCTTTAGAAAGGGGCCTGGGACGACCAGAGGAGAGTGGAGGGGCAGGAACCATGCGGGACAGCGGGTATTCTGGCATTGGGGTCCGCGCCAGCGCTCAAAGGTTGGGATCGCTGAATCTTGGAGAGGAAGGGGCCCCAGTCTGAAGAGCAGTCCGGGGCTAATCGTGAAGGGACGCGGCAGCAGGGACCGGAATCCGCTTCCGAGGTGGGGACCGGCGTCCAAGAACCGAGTCCGGGAGCGCAGTGAGCCGGGAGCCCAGTGCGCGCTGGACAAGGTCTGGAGCCACGCTGCAGACCCGGCAGGTTCTGGGGGTCCCAACTGGGCGGTGCGAGGGTATGAGAAAGCCGCCTCAAGTGCATGCCCCGCGGTCCCAGCCCGCCCAGTGGCCCCAGTGGAACGGCTGCCGCCTCCCGAGGCCCCAACAATATCGATCCTGCGCCCGGAGCTGGGTGGCCGGGCAGCGGCCTCTGAAGCGCTTTAGCGCCAGCGGTTGCCACGGCAACAAGACCCCAAGCGTCTTCAGGTTATATTTATTCTAATTATTATTGTCATTATTAGTATTAGTGTTAGTATTTGCTATCCAGCCAGAGGATAAAAGAAAAGAGGAAAAACAGCCAGTCCGTGCATACGCCTGCAGCTGTTCTAGATGACTGGCTGATGGACCGGGCCGGGTCCGCCCTGGGGCCCCAGTCTAGGTGCTGCCTGCCCCAGCCGCGCCCGTGGGGCAGTGGGCAGGGAAGGGGTTACATAACCTGCGGCAGGCTGTGTGTGTCCCTCGGTGTCTCTCTACCTCTCTTGGCCTGCTGACCCTTCCTTTTCTTAATGACTGTTTCTGCCCAGGGAACCCCAGGATGGGAAGAGCAAAAAGTGCCCAGCACCAGGAATCCTGGGAGTGGCCTGCAGCCCTTTGTCCCCTGCTGGGTGACCTTGAAAAAGCTCTTGCCTTCTCTGAGCCTGTTTTCTCACCTGTAAGGTAGAATGAGAGCCATTCCTGCCACCAAAGGTTGCTGTGAGGTAACACAGAGAAGGCGCACTGACGCTCTGTGATCCCAGGAAGCCGCCCCCTGGTCTCTGGACCTCCGTCCCTTGGCTATATAAGGAGGGCTCCAGGCATCATCTAAGGTGTTTCACTCACTGACGTCCTGTACATCTCACCGCCGCTGTGATTGAAATACCATTGAGCTGGCAAGTTTGGTTCCCACCCAGACTGATGGGAAGTTCCTCCTTCCAGCCCCTTTGCATGGTTCTGATGGTCAGAAAGTGACCAGGAATCAGACAGTCCTACAGGAACCATTGAGACTTTTCACCTTGGGTAGGCCGTTGCCTTTGGTTGGAAATGTCATTCAAAACCAAAATGCAAATAACCCTCCGTCAACCAGGATAATCCCCATGCTGGTCAGGGCCGTCTAGAATTGGGGGTCCCTCCTCCATCCCCTGGCTCTGTGACTGCCCCGTGTAGGACACCTCTGCAAGCAATCCATTTCTCCAAAGAGGCCATTTGCTATGCTTGTCCTGGCTGGAGGTTGAGCAGGGAATAAGAGATGGCCAGAAAGTTGTGTGGCTCCTGCCCCTTGTGGCTCGAGCTAAAAGCCCTAGGCAGGGTTGTGCCTATTTCCTTAATGTTCCCTAGCTCTGTCTCAGGCATCTGAGAGACACTGGACTGATGCGGGAAGCAGTTTGGTTTGGAGCTCTGTGTGTGTGTGGTGTGTGTGTGTGTGTGTGTATACCAACCCCACTCTCCTGGGTCACCCAGCCTAGAGCTTGTTGGGGAGGTTGGACTAGACAGAGGGGTGGGGAAGGGCCAGGGCCACACAGACCTTAGTGGGCAAGAGAGATAGCAAGTGAGGCCTGCTTGGAGGGAGCACCTGAGAGCCACTCACGGTTGCCAGTTGTCCATCTGTCCATCCCTGTCCATCCGTTTCTTCTCAACCCTTCTTCAGCTAACTCCAGGAGCCCCCATGCCTGCCCCGGAAGGGCACAGGCTCTGCCTTTGGCAGCTCTTGAGGAAGTAGAATCAGAAGCCACAAGGTGTAGGGCACATTTGGAGCACCTAGCCCATGGAGGCTAGGAGGGGTTGGGGCCAAGGGCACCTGGACCAGGAGGACAAGCATGAATCAACCAGAATAAGGGGGGGGGGGGAGGTGTTCTGGGCAGAGACCCTGTGTCAGCATAGATGCAGAGACCTGAGAGGCAGCCTGCAGGATGGGAGAGCAGGGGAGATGGCATAGCTGGGCCAAGGCCAGGGCAGGAACAGCACCACCCTCACTTGGGTGAGGATTTAGATAGCAGTTCAGGCAGGAGAGGAGTGGGGTGGCCAGGGTTGGAGCTTGGATAGCCTCTGGGTGGGCTGCCCATGGTTGAGATAGGCAGAGGGAGGGTCAGTCTGAGACAAGAAGATGGATCTAGTTTCTGATTCTGGGACAGTCAGCCAAACCCTCGCCAGCCCTTCCCTGCTGGTTATACTGCACAAGAGGACTGCCTGATGCCCAGACCCTTGGCTTCTAGCAGGGGAGGTGGCAAGTGGACACCAGGGTCAGCTGCTCCCACTGTCTGTCTACACAGGCTTGCAATTGCGCCCCCTACAGCGAGCGATAGGATTGCACGTGGCAGTGACAGCCCTGAGGCCGACTCGGAGCCAGGTGCTCTGCTGAGCAGAATTCATCATCTCAATCCTCACACCAACCCATGAGCTGACAATTTTGTATTCTGTTGTGCAGATGAGAAAGGAGGCTCAGAGAGGTGACTAATCCATAAACCCAGCCAGGACTGCCCCTCGCCACAACGTTATACTGCCTGGTGCGTGATGGGGATATGGTGGCCATGTCTGGCTTCCTAGTGGGTATCCTGTTGACTTCCCTCCAGGGTGTGGCCCATCTTATGCTCAGGTGAAAGGTGTCACCTCCCTTCTCGGTGATACTCTACTGCTATCAACCCAGCCTCTGCTGCCTTAGCTTCTCCCCATTGATTCTTACACACTGGTCTGGGAATAAATTGAGAGGCTCTTCCTCAGAGGGGCTTTTCCCAGCCTGGCTACTCTTTTCAGAAGTTACTGAAACAACAGTCAACCCCTAAGAACAGTGGGGCCTCATTTCCTTAACACTCGCCTAAGCCATGGGGTCCTGAAGGAAGGAGGGGGATGTGCTACAGCTATCCTGGGAATATCCAGGTGCCACCAACTCTATAGGTATTGGTCCCACTCTGCCTGGCAGGGAGGAGGTCCCATCTTTCCCTTCCTCTCTGTTTTCACTCTTTCCCTCCTTCCTCCAGTGTTCACACTCCTTGACCCATACAGGTGACCCCCCAGGGAAGTGGAGGAGACCCCAGGGCCACTGAGACTTGCTCCCAGGCAGCTCTCAACCTAGCTGAGACCAGCCTCTGTACCTGGTTAGTAATTGGCTGTGGGTGTCCTGGCACTGCTGCTTACCGATGTGCCCCCCCGGGCACCCCCAATCCTGCTTGTGCCAAGCACCTCCCTCTTCCTTTCAGCTGTGACCAGGTTGGAAATGTCCAGGAGGGCGTTCTGCTAACATCCTGACTTCTCCACTCACTGGCACCAGCCCCCTCTGAAGCAAGGTTTCCTTGTTCAGTGACTTGAGGACACAGCAACTCTGAAAGTGCCAGAAAGGCACCAACAGGGTCTTTGGCAAGGGAGCCCTGCTTTTCATTGCCTGCTTAGGGGGTGGTGTGTGAAAGTCGGGGATGGCAGCAGCTCCAGGGCCCATGTGCTATGCAGAACTGGGAGAAGCCCCAGGGGCTGCTCAGAGGGCGCTTGAAGCTCTCGGGCTTCCCCATATACACATGCAGGCACTGAGTCCCAGAGAGCCTGGGAACAAGCTCAAGGTCACCACGAACTGGTCATTCTTGAGGGCCAAGATTGTCTCCCATATGTTACAGGTGAGGTGGGCATTGTCCAGAGGCCTCCGAGGCTGCTACCAGGGTGGAAGTACAAACACTCCTTGATGATGAAATTTGTATGAACCCCCCTTCTCCCCAGGCTCCTTTTACAAAAAGACTTTGAAATCTCTCCTCCCTGGCCATCCAAGCAGAAAAGCAGAAGCTGAGATGAAATGCAAATGCCTCCTGCCCTGAGCTTTCAGACGCCAGCCAGGAATGGAGGGCCTCTTGTCCCCTCCCGTCGGGGCGCGCACTGCACTCACCGCCCATCTGCCTGCACGCGCACCTTCCTCAGCAGATGTGCTCAAATGCTCCTTCAAGTCATTAAGAAATAATGCATGAGTTTCCTAAATTACACCCATTTAACACTGAATTAAGTTCTGGAAACTCTTAACAGAGCCCTGGAAGGGGGAAAAAAAATTTTTTTTTTGTTCACACTTCCCTGGAAAATAAGACAAACCGTGATCTTTTAAAACCTAGCTACATAATCTGATTATTCCTCCCTGACAAGCCTCAGAGAAATGCCAGGGACAGCCGCGCTGCCGCCGCCGCTGCTGCTGCTGCTGCTGCCGCCACCAAGAGATTTGCGTTGGGAAATTGGGCTGGGAAATTTTGTCTCCTGTGCCAGATTCTGAAGCTCCTATCGCTTGATGGGCTCAAAATAAAGTGCCGTTTTCTTAGATATTGGCACAAATTAAAAATAAAGGCAAATTCCTTCCATAATCCAGTTTGAGAATTTCCTCTGAGGCTCCTGAGCCTGTTACAGAAACGGTGGTGATTTGCTTTCACTTCTGGTTCCTTCCCTTTGTCCGGAGGACTACACGCGTGCAGCTGGATTTATAGACAGAAAATGCATTTAGCATTCATACATCCCGTGTTTCTGGAGCACCTACAGAGTGCTGGATGGGGCGCTGGGCCCAGGGGGTGAGGAGACATGATTTGAGGTAGGGCCTTGACTGGTAAGTTTTACTGCGTATTTTTTTGGGGGGGTGGGGGAGGCAACAGACCAAAAGGAAAACGGGCATCTGAGAGTCAGGGAGGGCTTCCTGGAAGAGGTAACTTTTGGCTGGGGTCTTGAAGGGCACGTAGGAGTGTGCCAAGCAAAAGGTGGCAGAGGGCATTTCAGAAAGAGGGTCTCCTGGGGCTGTGCCCCTCAGGCATCTCCTAACTTTAACATAGGAAAGTTGCTTTGTTACAACCCCTTGATATTTATCTTTTCACAAAGCCTTTTCAGATCCATTATCTTCCATCACCCTCTGGTAGCCCAAGGCAGATCTCAGTTTCCCTAAAGAGAGCTGAGCCCAGAGAAGGGAAACAGGTGGCTGGAGTTACAACTAGATGGGGCTCGGAAGCCCGAGACTCCAGGTCAGTGGGTTCTCTGAGGGCAGGAGGCAAGCATAGTACACTGTCACATCGAAATCGTAAAAATGAAATCAATGGACCACAGACACTAACACCAGAGCCCATAGGAGCCACCAGAGACTGACTCCCTCTTGGCTGTAACAGGGACTGGGCTTCAGGACCCGTGTCTTGCTGATGCCTATGCTAGAGCTGCCGGCTCTGAGACTTGGTGTCTGTCTGCATTCAGAAAATGTGGTGGTGGAGCCTCTCCACCAATTTGCAGGAAGCCAGGCATTGTCGCTGAGCCCCAGAAGGCTGGGGCCATGTTCAGTCCTCAGCTCAGCAAGAGTTCAGCAGGGTCTTTGTTGTTGTTTGAATTGTTCAGACTTCTGGGAACAGGTCGGAATGTAGCATTGGCTGGGTGTAACCGCCTAGAATCTGATCCCTGGGACCACAAGGCCTTTGCGGAATGTGCCTTGCAGCTGAGCCAAGGCCAATTGTCAGGGCAACGAGCCAGAGGGAGGTTCCAGGTGCTGGTGCCTGGGCGAGGTGGGGTGGGGGAGGCTAGGGGGATATTCCTCCTCCAGTAGCAACCTGAGGTCATAAAGGCTATGCTGGGGCACCCCCCTGGATCAATCTCCCCTCTGCCGGCTTCTTACTCTGAGACCTCAGGCAAGTTATATAACCCCCAGAGCCTCAGTTTCCTCACCTGTAAAATGGGTCATCCTGAGAACCATCAAAGATAAATTTGCGTAAATGCTTAATTGGCACAGAGTTTACAGTCAGTACCTGGTCAGCCTTCCATGTCTTCCCTGTGTCACTGTAACAAACGTTGCTGCTACTCTGTTAATACGGCTGAACTCTTCATGAAGCAGCCAGGCAAGAGCCCAATCTGATCATCCCTAGACCCCTAGAGTAGGGACCTCCGGACAGTAGCTGAATGAATGAGGACATGAATTTGGTAAGCAAGTTAGAGGGTAGTTCCTACCCAGCACCACGGCAGCTGTGGATCCGGGAGAGAGAAGCCATCTCTGGGGCCAGGTTCCATCTAGCTTCACCTCTGCCTATTTCAGTCTGAACTCAGCATCCTGGTTTTCAAAATAAGGTTGACAATGATGATAACAATAACTTGCATGGGTGGTTGCGAGGATTAGAGTAGGGAGCACCATGTTCCATACTCCAGGATAAGTTATGAGGTACTCCCCCCAAGCTCTGGAGAGACAGTAAGGATTCTGATCCCAGTCTCTGCTCCTACTGGCTGTACATCTTTGGACAAATTACATCACTTCTCTGAGCCTCAGTTTCCTCACTTGAAAAGTGGGGAGAATACCCACCTCAAAGAGCTCTTGCAAGAGTTAAATGATTTAATCCAGGGAACATGCTCAGTGCAGACTGGCAAATCATAAATGCTCAGTAAATATTACTGGTATTATCAGTAATATTCTACTGTTCTACTTAATAACAGAACACCAGGGAGGCACAGAGCATGGGGGCTAAAGAGTGCCTCTCTACCCTGGAAGGGTGGAGGCCACCTTCTTCCTGGTTTAGTCTGTAGCTGGCATCAAGCCCTGGCTTGGTACACATTGGGCAGTGCTGTCGTGAATGAAGGTAGAGATGGTTGGAGGGATGGATGGATGGACAGAAATATGAATGATGGCTGTTGGGTGGTGTCACAGGCCTAAGATCCAGGTAGCTCAGGAAGGAGCTGAAGGACTGAGGCAGAGGCCTTCCTTGAGGACATGAGCAGGGAGGAGGGGCCTATAGTGTGTGTGGATGTGATCGCTCTTCCTTTGTTGGCTGGGGACGGTAACCCAAGTTTGGGGGTCCAGGGCACTTGGTGTTTCCGAAAGTTTGCTTCTGGAGCAGGACAGAGCTGAGTTCTGATTGCAGCTTCCTTGCCTTCAGTGTGGGGAAGTTCCATGATGGTCTGTACCTCTGCTTCCCCCACCCCGTAATATGAGGAGAACTCTGCCTTCCACGAGGCCAGGTGCGTGCAGAGACAACTGGTCTGAAGGCAGCTTGTGGTTGGTAAAGGCATTTGGGCTCTACACAGCTGGCAACGGGGCACAGGTGGTTTGGAGCAAGGAGTGGTGCAGCGCAGGTTGGGTTCACGAAGCACCGCCTGGGCCCTGGATGATCCCCTCCTAATGGGCCCAAAGTGGGGGTAAGGGAAGGGGTGGAAGGGCCCTGGGGCAGTGAAGTGGTGCTTCCCACCTGCAGGCAGAGTCCTGCCTGGGAGAGCCACGGAGCAGGGTGGGCCTGTCATTCATGCAGAGTTAGGGCCACCCTGCCCAAGGCCCCTGAAGCCCTAACAGTCTGGGAAGACCCCCACCTCCTTGCTGCAGCCTCATCCTGGGCACTTTGCAGACACCGCCTTGTTTATTTCTCATTCACTCTGTGAGCAGGGACAGGCTACCATACCCACCCAAGTCTGAGAGAAGCAAAGTGACTTCCCCAAGGATGCATAGCTGCTAAGTCACAATAGATGGACCTAGCAGCTTCTGCTATTTCTCCTGGGGAGGCCAAATACCCTGAGAGGCCAGGAGGGGAGCTGTTGTGGGAGCTCTAGTTCCCATACTCCTGTGCTTGCCCTATGTCTACACACCTCAGTTTACCCTTCTGTAAAATGGGTCTATAACAGGCCCTCTTGCACCAGGTCTGAGCCAGGGTCACTGAGGGCCGCTCCAGGTGGGCACGCCCTTTTGACTCATTTGTTTTTGGATGACTCCTCCTTGGAGGAGAGAGATAAAGGTAGTCAGCCCCTTGGACGTGGGGCCTGCAGCAGTGCTGAGGAACCGTGCAAGAGGTTGTGTGTGTTCCGTGTGGGTCAGAGGTCTTGAGAGGAGTCTTTAACAACTGGAGTTTGGGTTATGCTGCAACCTAAGGCTTCCTCAGAAGGAGATGAGTTTTGGGAAGGGGTGGGTGCACTGTTCAGTGCAGGTCACGAGTTTATTCACTGCTGAGCCAGTGTCTGGGGCTGGTCCTGATGGGCTTGCAGTCTGCGAGGACCCACAGACACAGTCACCTTTCTGTCTCAAGGCTCTGGTCCCTCCCAAGGGAATGCACAGGTATAGGTGATGACAGGTGGGGAGCATTCTGCTTGGGGGAAAGGGCCTTCCTGGAGGAGGTGGCCCTCATGGAGATAGTGTGAGTTGACCAGGTTGACAAGGTGGGGAGACAAGACGATTTGAGGTGGTGGGAGCGAGGCCTCTGGAGCCCAGAAGGGTTTGCACAGCTGGCCCTTGGCATTTGAGAAAAGCTGAGCAGGAGCTGAGGCTGGACAAGTGTGATCTCTGAGGACTCTGGTGAATCCCCAAATTTGGGCTTTACCTTGTGGATCCAGATATGTGGCTTGAACAGCCCCATCGTCCTCTGTCATGCCCAAGGCAGACATTGTTAATGGACCACCATGGCAGGACCCATATGTGCCCAGCCCCCAGGCAGCCCCAGTTGCCTCGGTACCTGCAGTAACACCCATCTGCTCTTGCTGCGGCAGGTAGTGGGGATAATGATGCTTGTGTTGCGAATCAGCTCAGAACCTAAAGTACCTTCCTGGGAGAGGAAGGCAGGTTGTGACCAGTCTCTGGTGTGACCCCACTACCCCACAGTACCCGACAAGTTCAGCAAGTACCCTGCCCCTTGCTCTCTGGGGGCAGGGTGCTTCCAGCAGGTCCCTGAGCATGAGTGCCCCCTAGGGGTGCAGACTTCCCATCGGGGCCAGCCACCCCTCCATCACCTGCGGGTCTATAGGCCAACGGGACTGCCATGGATGTCCAGCCAGAGCCCGGCCGAGGAGTGAGTTAAAGATTAGGAGACTTCTCTCCCAAAATTCAAACAATTGGGCAATCTGTTCTGGATCGATTTAGAAGCAGTGGAGTGAAAAAAATTAGAAAATATAGTGTGAAAGCTATTTTCTCTCCCTCTGGGCTCAGTTGGGCAGAGGGATGAGCCGGAGTTTATTTGCACACTGTCCAAGGGCGTGGCCAGGGCCTCACCTCCCCACATCCCCTCCATGGCCACCCCACCCGCTTATCCCACCATGTGCTCCTCCACGCCCAGCTCTGGGCAATACCCAGGGGTTCTCAGAGGGGCACCAGCCCTGGCTCTGGGCTCAGGGAGCCAATGGCCAACAGCAGCTCGGGCGTGGGCATAGCTAAAATCAGACCTTCTGTCCCTCCCTCCCACTGCACCAGACCAGGCCTCTCCATGCCAAGGCTAGGGTGTATCTGTCTCTCCTGTATCTCCAGGGCCAGGGCCTGTGGTAGAGACGGGCACATAGTAGGTGCTGAATAAAAGTTTCTCACTTAAAAGCAGGGACGCGAGAGGGAAGGAGAAGAAAAGGAAGGGCACCGAGGCTTTACATGAAGTGACCCACCCACAGTCACGTGGTCTGCTAGTGGTGGCGGGGGGATTGGAATCAGACCTGTCACCCCCAAGATCTGGATTCTCCCCATGCCCACCAGGGGCCAGAAGTGGGGCCTGAGACATTTAGGGGCCTCCCACACCACTGACCCCCTTCTTTCCCGGCGCGGTGCATCCCACTCCTCCTAACACAACTCCTACATTTAATCTTTCACGACTTGAGCCAAATGCTGATTGTTTTAAAATAAGCTTGTTCAATGTGAGGCCAGACCGGAGTTGGGGAGGGGTGGAGTGCAGAAAGCCAGAGCTGTCCACAGGCTGAATTGTCCCCTAAAGGAAGGAGGCTCCTTTAGGGGACAACTCACCCTTGGTGCAGTGGGACGTTCCACAAGGGGTGGGGTCTGCCTGGGATGTTGTGAGCATGGGGACAGCCAGCACCCGTGGGACCAGCCGATTCCCAGAAAGGTTTCTTCTGTTTTCCCCCAGTCGTTAGGGGGAGGGGAGGGGGAATTCCCAGCGACAGGAAGTGGTTTCATTTCGGGGATGGCCGTTCCCCCTCCCCTTCCTCCCCAAGGCCCAAAGCCAAGACCTTGACAAGCCGGACCAGCTTGGGTCCAAGCTGCATAAACTCAGCAGGTGTGTGACATTGGGCAGGTAACACAACCTCTCTGAGGCTTAGTTTTCTCATCTGCAAACTGAGGGTGGTAGTCTCAACTCTTCTGAAAATAAAAAGAGGCAATCCTCATAAAACACCCAGCGTGGGGCTGGACACGGTGTAGGTACTCTTGAAATGCTCTTTCCCTCCTGCTCCCTCCACTGTGTGGGTGGCCAGTCATTATGTACCGTCTAACTCTTCCTTGGGCTCTACCTCGGTGGCCTGGAGTCTCCATGGGCTTTCAAGCAGATCTCCCAGCTGACAATGGTGGGCAATGCCACAGCGCAGAGTCCCTTTGGACCTAAAGTGTCTGAGCATCCACCTCTCACCACACCGGACATCTGTGGGTCAGGCCGCCTGTGGCCAGCGTGCTATTTTGGAGGGAGCCCCGTGCTGGTAAGCCAGAGAGTCTGCTACATAAGTACTGTGTGATCTCAAGAAGTGACAGCCTGTCTGAGCCTCTGTGTCACCCCCTGCCCATGCCTCAGGGTCCCTGTGTGACTCATCTGGGAGAACATAGGTGACAGCTCTAAGCAGACCCCAAAGAAAGGAGAGGTTGGCCAGGGAGAGGGGACCTTGTTAACTGATGCCCTAGCGTGGTCCCTGAGGCTCACGGGTACTACCTCATTTAACCCTCACACCACCCAAGAAGGGCTGGGGTCAGCACCCCACTTTACAGGTGGAGGACCCAGGAAGCTGAGTCACATGTCCTGGGTCACAGGACCAGCCGTGTGCCCCCCTCAGGCTGGCCTGCACTTCCTGTCCTCTCTGGCCATGGCTGTGGCCACCCCCTGCCAGGCGTGGGCCCAGCACCTGCTTTGGGGCCCTGCACTAGCCTTTCTGGCTCTGATTGGGTCTCCTGTCGACAAAAGCTCTTTCATAGATGCTTTTTGATGTTACCTATCCATTCCCTAGAAACTTTTGAGCCAATATTCCCTCAAAGCAGCACACTAATTAGACTTCCATAACACTGTTTACCCAGATGTCAGCCTAGGCTATAAAATGTAGCAGTTTCCCACCCATTACAGGGACAGTCACTGTGGAAAACAGGAAGGCTGCTGCAGGCTGGGGTACTGCGTGTGGCTGTGGAGGACTCGGGTAAACACTCGTCTGCCTGCCCCCGTGGGGGGCTCCCAGGTGGGCTCCACTGGGTGGGTGAGTGGTTGGCCTATGTGGGGGGACTTCCCCTGGATGGGGGCTATGCCCTGCCCTTCTATCCCTTCTTCCTCTCTAGCACCTCTGGGGTCAAGAGGCTGCAAGGCCAAAGCCCACCCAGGCAGTGGTCAGAGGGCCCCGCTGCTCAGCAGACCTCTGCAGACATGTTTACTAGCAAGTCTTCTGTTCTAAAGTATAGACTCAGAATCAGAATGGATCTCTAATTTTGAGAGGGCAGAGAAGAGGGATCCAACTAAGGAAGTGGTGGCTGCCCAGTGAGGATGCCGGCCCCAGTGAGAAGGGGGTAGCAGGGGGGTGGGAGGAGACGCTGGATCTTTCCTGCCTCCTAGTGAAATGGTCAGACCAATTCTGATCTCACTGCCACCTGCACAGAGCTGGTGGAAGACTTGGGGAGCCTGTGTCTGCAGGGGGCATGGCTCTAAGTCAGGTGTCTGGCTTCTTTGGCATGGATGAGAGGGGGTCTGTCCTCTCTCACGTCCCACCCACCCTTTGCACCAGTCCAGTAGTCCACACCCCTATGGGAATGGTGTGCAGAGGGAGGCAGTAAAGCAGAGATGAGGGCCACAGGGTAGGGGTTCCAGGGCCCACAGGAGTGCAGATGGGAGGAGGAGGCTGCTGTCTGTTCAGGTCTGGGCAATCTGGCAGGGGGCGGTAGGGGGCCAGTGAGGGCCTGAGAGCTACTTCTGCCCCCTTTGGAAGTGCCCACTTCTATTGCTGTCCAGAAAGGAAGACCTCCCTGCCCCAAGTAAGGGCAGGCCCAGGTTGCTGTGGGTCAGTGCAGCTGATGGGGTCCCCAGACCATCCGTGGGGCACCTGAGGCTTTTAAGAAGAGCATCCAGTCCCGACCTTACTCTTGGCCACCAGATCACCACCTGCCCAGCAGCTTCAGTGCCAGTAGCAAAGCGTGTAGGCGAGAGGCTCATTAACCCCCAGAAGTGGAGCTGGTCCAGGTGGTAGCGAGAGTGGACGTGGGCCCTCCAGGCTGGCGGTGGGAGGGCTGAGAGTGCCAGGTCAGGGGCAGGGGAGCAGGCTCTAGCCATCCCTGTGGTCTCCACTGTGGCTCTATTTGCATAATTTTTGAAGTTGATTGGCCTAGAGGCAACTTCGCTTAATCACAGCTGACAAGTCTCTGGTTGGAACAGCAGCTGCTGCCAATTAGCTGCGTTGGTGCCTTGGTTTGTTGTAACTCTCTGGGCAGCACCCCCAGCTCCCGCTCCTGCCCCCCCTGATCTGCTTCAGAGGGAACTGGGAGGCTGCCCCGAGAATGCTGCTGTGTGCTGCAGCCCAGGGCTTCTCAAACTCAAGGGTGCCAGGGACTGGCCAGTGCACAGCCTCTGATGGAGCAGGCAGGGTGGCTCAAGAGGCTGCATTTCCAGCAGTTCCCAGGAGAAGGTGGAGCTGTGGTCTACGGACTCTACTTGGGGTGGCAAGGCTCTAGCCCAGGGCTTTACAAACTGGAGGTGCCTGTTTGTGTTAATGAAGTTTTATTGGGACAGAGAATCACCTGTTTTGTAGCTCCTTTCTATCTAAGACTGCGGAATTGACCCAGTGGCCTGAGAAGCTGATGGAATCTTCTTTTGGGCCCTTTGTAGGAAAAGTGTCCTGCCCTTTTCCCGTGGGCATGGACATCCCCTGGAAAGCTGGGAAAGAAGCAGGTCCTATGCCCCGCCCTGTTCTCATCTGGCAGTCCTGAGGGTGGAGCCTGCATTTCCAGCCGGCCCCCCACATCGGGGCCCATGACCACACTCTGGGAGCAGGATGGCTGGAGACTAGGCCTGTCGAGCACAAGAGAGAGCTCTTTGCCCCTGAAGAGCTTCATTTTCCACCAGCATCTGTAGAGCCTTGTGGTTTGCCATGCCTCCACCTCCACCTCCTACACTGTGACTTCTTCCAGGGCCAGAGAGAGCCCCTCCTGCCTCTCTGAATCACCTGAGGCCATTCTCTGCCTTGAGTGCGTATTCTATAGCTCAGCTGATCTTCCCCCTGACTTGGTGGGGATGGTACCCATTTACAGAGGAAGGACCAACTCTCCTAAGGTCAGAGGAGCTGCCTGCACAAGGTGGCTCTGGGATTCTATGGCCTGGCTTAGGTCCCATGTGTCTCCAGGACAGGTTAAAGCACTGAGATATAGGGGGATGCTATATGACCCCACAGCCCTGACTGACATAGGTACAGCGGGCTTATGACTGAGAAGCCCTCTAAGGAACAGGGTGTCTGGGGCTTCCTAGGGGAGGCAGGAATCCAATTCCCACCGCAGGCCCAGGAGCCGGGGGCTGTGAACCAGAGGCATAGCCTTCCAAGTACCACCCCCACCACAGCTACCTGGAGGTTGGGCCTGTTTGCAATTGATAGGGGCGGTAGTAGTTATTTTAATTTATATGTATATAAGTGGAGCCTGGAGCCCAGCACGGTTGTGTGGCTGTTGTTCATTTGAGTAGCCACAGAGTGCTCTAGGGTTGGCTGTCCCCACCATGTTTTCCTATTTATACATATGGGTTTTCTCCAGGGTTTTCCTCTCACAGTGCTGCAATGAACATTCTAGTACCCGATGCCTTTAGGCCAACAGAGAAAGGGTGTCAGGGGTGTCACACCATCCCTGAGGCGAGGGCCTACAGAGCCGAGGACTCAGTGAGACCAGCCTCTTGGGCATCCTTGGGCAGGGCTAGAGTCGTCTGACCTCCAGGTATCCACAACCCCAGCCCCAGGCAGCTGGTCTGAGCTGTGGCTCCAGCCTCTGTCAAGAGTAGATAAAAGGAGTAAAGTGATTGGTCTACTGCACACCCATCCTTCTGTGTGTCATAGGTAGTAAGGCAGCCCAGAGTCAGAGAGGCCAAGGGCCTTGTTTGGACTCACACAGCGGAGGAGTGGCAGAGCTGGGACTTGAACTTGAGTGTTCAGACCCCATACTCAGAGCCCTGCTGGTTCCCTGAGGCTGTGCTGAGTCTCAAGAACCAGCAAAGAACTTTGTGTGTCTCGGTCCATCCACCAAGAACAGCCCCCAACCCTCCTACTCATCCTTCGGGAGCCTACTGCCAGACCCCCAGGTTGAGTCCTGGCTCTGCCCAGAACAAGTTACTTAAACTCTCTGTGCCTCAATTTCCTCATCTATAAATTGGGGATAATCACAGAACCTCCTAATAGTGATGTTTAAATAAATACCCCCTCTTGTCCCCACCCCACCACCAGGCTGCATCAGGCATGTCTGGGCTCCCACGGCCCCATGGTTACCCGGTATGGCAGCGATCCCTCTGGGCTTCCATTGTCTGTCTAAGCCGTAGCTAGATAGGGTACACCAGGCCGTCTGGACTCACTCTGAAAGGGACAAAAAAGGAGGTTAATCTCTGGCCTTGCTCAGGATGGGCAGGATTCCAGGGACAAGAGGGAGGGAGAGGCGAGCTGGCCTCCTGTATGGGTGGGTTAAATGCCACTCAGAAGCCATGATGCTTGCCAGACAGGAATGCCAGCCAACGGTACAGCAGAGGGACCACGGTGCACAAAGGCCTGGGGTGAGAGATGGCTGTGGGCTGGGTTGGGGGGTACCCAGGACCTGGGAGATGCGGCTTCCCAGGCCAGCTGGCCACATGGACAGGGAAGTCACCGATGTGTTTCTGACAGTGGCAGATATGGGCACCTCCCCCACCCCCACAGAGAGGACCCTCTGCTGATAAGTGGGGATGGGCCAGGTAGGGCAGGACAGGGGCAGCAACGCAAATCAGCCCAGCTGGATCCAGTTGACACCCCTGCTGCCGTGGGTCCTCGGCAGATCCTGCTGCTTCTGGGGCTCCTTCTCCCCAGTGTTTTCCATGCAGCTTACGGGACAGTGCCTAACACAGAGGAAGGGCTTGTGCAGCGGTGGCACTGACACCCACTCACCTGACAGAGGCTGGGGCTCCAGAGGGAACTCACACATGGCGAGCCAAGGGTCCACCAAGGTATGGCTCCTCGAGCCCTGTGGCCTGGGTTCTCATCATGAGATCTCCTGGGGAACAGGCGTAGCCTGCTCACCTATAACATGGGACCCTTGCTGGTGCTGTGAGGACATGTAAGGTCATCAGACTAGAGCCTGGGCTGCAGTGGGGACTGCAGGACAGTCGCTGTCATGCTCAGCTTGATGGTGGCAGCTCCAGGGCCCAGGGCCCAGGCAGGAGCTGGGCTCCAGCTGGGCCGACTCAGCTCCCAGTCCTAGTCCCACCCCAGAGAAACAGGCTGAATTTTTTCCTGCACGTGAGTAGGCTTTGCCCTATAGGAGGCTGGGCCAAGTTGCTCCCCTTTTATTGAAGTTTAGAGTTAGTGGTGACCAAGGGCAAGGATGGGCCTGCAGCCATAGGGGGATGGCAGCCAGGCTCCATGGAGGGTTCTTCCCCCAAGTCACAGGGCAGGCGAAGCACCTGCTGCAGAAGTTTACAGGCCTACGCTGTGCTTCCACTCAAGGCTGGTGGTCCGAGGTCACTCCTGGTGGTGGCATGCATTTGTTCCTTTGGGATCAAACCCTGGCCGAGCCCAGCTGTGTGCCAGGTCAGGCTGGTGGCTGGGAGGGTGCTGGGGAAGCCAGGCAAGGCCGCCAGGTGACACTCTGTCACAGAAGAATGTGAGAGGCTATGGTGAAGGGTTTGTGGCAATGAACAAGAGCAGGCACTGAGCAGAGGGGCAGGAGCCTGCAGGGGTTCACGGGCACTGGTACGACCTCCTGCCTGCTGTGCGACCTTGGGTAACTTGCCAACCATCTTTGTGCTTCAGTGTCCTGGGGTCAAGAGGCCAACCTAGAGAGGGTGTTGGGAGGAGAAGGCCGAATATTCAGAGTAGGCCTGGCATGTCCGTGAGGGCTATGGAAGGCCTTGGAGAGCGTGCCATCAGGATGGCTTAGTCATGGTGTTGATGGGATTTGCTTGGCTTCACAGGGACAGTCCAGCATCATTTCTGATATGAAATGCACTAGTGAATGAATGAATGAATGAATGAACAAACAGCCCCTCCCAAATACCCTTCAAAGTGGGCTTGTCATCCCTATTTACAGAGGCAAAACTGAGGCTTAGGGCTTTGTCTTTTCTTTATCCCAGTGAAGAAGGGGTCCCAGGGCCGGGGCCTCTCACACCAAGAAAGGCCAGAAGAGAGGCCAGGGAGTTCAGGAGAAACCCAGGGCCACCCTCTGCTGGGCGTTCTGTGTGCCTGGCTTTCCTCTTCCTGCCTTGACACGTTAAGTGATTCATTCTTCATGTGATATTTTTATGTTTCTCCACTGGGGGATAAATGCCTCTGGGATTTCCAGGGGTTGTTTTATCTCCATGGTCCACCCAAATAATTCATGAGGACAGGTAGAGGCAGAGGGCTGTCAAGTCTCAGCCAAGCCTTCCCTTTAAGTAAGAAGAAAGCTGAGGCTGGGTGGTGGGAGCCACTCGCCCCTCAAGGGGCAGAGTGAAGCATCTGGGGCCTTCAGTAGGGCCGGGATTTCCAGCTTCACCACTTTTAGCTGGGTGCCCTCAGGCAAATCCCACCCTTCCCTGGGCCTGGATTTTTCTTTTCCGTAAAATGGGCCAGCAGTGGTACCTACCTCAAATATTCAAGAAAGTAACACAGACAGAGAATTTTATGGGCACAAAACTGACCCAGGGCAGGGGCTCAAAAGGGAATTGATTAACATTGCCAAGTTTATAGCTTGGACCCAGAGCCCAGCAAGCTGCAGGGGGTGGAGTGGAGGAGGGTTGTTCGGGAAAGAGAACCTTAAGAGATCTGGAATGTTGATCCTGCATGGTAGCCCCCGCCAGCTGACCAGGGGACAGAGGGGGCCTTGAGGGTACAGATCCAGGACTCTGAGCTGTCCCACCTGGGATCCCCTCCCCTATCCCATCAGAGCCCCAGAGTTGGATTTTTTGGCTCAGGTGAGTGGCTTCCACCCAAGGCTGGTGGCCTGAGGTCACTCCTGATGGTGGCAGTAAAGGTTGAGGTCCTGTCTCAGAGGACCTGTTGTCCCAGGGCCTCCTCTCTGCTGCTCCCATGCAGAAGTTTGCTTTTTGCAATAAAATGAGCCTGGTATCCAGGCCAGTGAGTGCTGACAGAGTTGCTGGGCAGTGAACATTTATTCAGCACCTGCTGTGTGCAAAGCATGGTGGGGAGACATAGGGTGCAAAAATGTCCCCACTCTCGGGAAGCTTGTATCAGACAGGGAAGCAATAAGCCAGCAGGGAAGGCATAAGGACAGCAGTGCTGACTAGAGACACAGGCGAAGTGTGGCAGAAGGAACTGGAGAATCAGAGGCCGGGCATTCAAACACACTTTCATTTGCCAAAGGGTGCAAAGGAACCCCTTATGTACCTAAACCATCAGCTTTGACCGGGCTCCTGAGCTGCAAAGGGGCAGCAGCAGTTAAGAGTCATTTATGGAGCAGTTGCTAAATGTTCTAGCTTCTGGTCCTTTCTGTAATTTCAGTGTGCCCCCAAGATGGGGGACAGAGGCAGATCACCCGGCTGGTAGCTGGTAAGGCCCTGCTTCATGGCCAGGGAGACTGACTGCACAGCCGGTGTCTTCACCCCCAGCACCCACTGTGGGCCCATCTGGAGTCGGACAGATGGGTTTAAATTATACTCCTGCCACCGTCCAGCTCTGAGCAAATTACTTAGCTTCCCTGAGCTGCAGTTTATTTATCTCAAAGATGGAGAGGATGATTTCTGCACTCATTCAGCCAATGTAACACACGTTTATAAAGTGCCTACTGTGTGCCAGGCCACATGCTACAAACAAGGTAGTCCCAGCAGGGTTGGATTCATGAGTGTGTGATCTGTGCAGGGCTGGGCTCCAACAAGGCTCAGTTCACAGCAGCCCTTACTGGGGCTCCGGGTACCTGCCCTCCCCCATCCTGTGGACTGTGCCGCCTGGCACCCTGGCGGCAGGTGAATGGGTGGCCTCTGTGTCCTGTGTCTGACCTTCCCCAGGCACGTGCTCCAGCCACCTCAGCAGCAGCATGGAGAGGAAGGATGACCTATGTCCCCCGCTGCTCCCTCCTACAGCACAAGGGGGTCAGAAGGATATGTTTTGATCTTAACTTCACATAGGTGTGGAGCCTTGGGAAGTGTTTGTTCCTGGACTTCACATACCAGAGGGAGATTTCATAACCTCTCAGTGGATGTTGTCCTGAAAACAAAAGTTCATGCACCCAGGATTAAGCTGCACTGGCAACCGGGGAACTTGTGCAGGATAAATGTGGCTGGTGACACTGTGTGTGCACGGGTGTGCTGCCTGGGGTGTGAGCACTCATTATTCCGTGTAAATGGGCATGGGAGTTTGAGTCCCTTCTTGGGGACCCTCATTCCCTGCATGAAGGGAGCCTGATGGTCCAGTCCAGAGCAGTGGTGAGAAGTGGGGGCATCACAGCTACTGGCTGATGTTCCCAGGACATGCCCACCCCCAGAAGGACTGTCAGTGAGGCCCCCGTGGGCCCTGCCCTTCCCCAATTACTGATTCCTACTAATGCTGCTACCACTAGTCGCCACGCCCAGGTTTCATGGCCGGTCCATGGTGTGGCCTACTATGCACAGAGACTGTTCATGACTGCCTCCCCCAAGCTGCCAGCCTCATGGCCACGGCCCTTGTCTGTTATCTGTGGCTGACTCCCACGTGCCCAGAATGGTGTGTGGCCCACAGCAGAAATGTGTTAGGTGCTGGTTGATGAGGAACCACTCTCTGGGTGGTGGAGGTAGGAGGGCAGGTAGCTGAGGCTGCTCCCTGGATGAGGGGGGCTCCAGCCAGGTCCCCAGGCAGGCCTAATTGGAAAAAGGGCCAGTCTGGGCTAAGGCCAGGGCTCCTGAGCTGCACCTCCAGCTGCCTAGCGCTCAGCTCCCTCCCACATGGCAGTGGAGTAGGGCATGTGTGCGGGGCACAGGCAGGTATCCTTTGTTCTCAGAACCTATAGCCTGAGGGCCTGACCCTTGGCCAGTAGTCTGGGGCCCTCCCCTTTTCAAGTCCAGCAGGCATCAGGGCATGCTTCACCCATAAGGCTATGGGTGAATCCCACCTCCCCCATGCTCTGGTGGATCTGGACAGTCTGTGGCAAGCCTTGGGTGAGGGAAGGGGCATGGTTTTAGGAGCCTGCTGCAGAGAGTGAAGAAATCAGACAGGGAAAGCTGGCCTGATGGGTAGACGGCCCAGCTGAGTCTTGAGCCTGCAGCTGCAAAGAGGGGCAGAGTGGCCCCAGTGTGGAGGAACAGCATGTGCAAAGGCCCAGAGGAGAAGCAGCCCTTGGCACCAGTCCTGTGCTTTGATGCACTGCTTCACTAAGTCATCACAACGACCCTGTGATTTAGGGACTATTTTTAATCCGCATTCCAGGGCTAAGGAGATTGAGGCTCAGTGACTCACTCCAGGTTACATGGGGTGTGGCTCCCAAAGGTAGAGCCATAACTTGGCCCAGGCAGAGGGGCCCAGCCCCGGGCCTTGCTGCCCTTGGCACCATCCAGACAAGAGGTAGTGTACATGGTGTGCCGGGCCGGGGGGGTGGGGTGTGTGCCAGGCAGGAAGCCCCTGCTCCTGTGGGGTCTCCAGGCATCTGGCCCGCACTCCGCACGCTGACCTCCCCCTGCTGTCCCTCCCTCACCCTACGCTGCTGAGCCCATGTTGCTCTCGGTGGGGTTTAATTCATCATCTGGCTCTGTTTCTCTTCACATGCCCTCCTTCCTCTCCTTCCCTGGCCTCGCCAAATTCGGTGTTTAAAAATAATCTTCACATCTTGGAGCGGCAGTCCTTGGCTGGCCTGGGGGGTGGACTGCAGAGATTTGTGCCTGGCTCCGTGATTCTGGACCCAGTCAAACAGCGAGTGTTCGGGGAAGTCTCACTCTTCCAGAATGTTCTTCCAGTTATTAAAGTTTTGTTGTTGGTCACGAGCTATCATCTCAGGTAGTTTACCACTTTTCGAAGAAATAAAACCCAGGAGGATGAACCTAATCTGTGGGAATGTACTTTCTGGGGATGCTTTGGGATGCCCTGGAAACTTTGACAGTGCCGGTAAGTGGAGCTTTGGAGCCTGGGTTTGCCTCCTGTTTCAGCTGCTGAGTGGCTGGGTGACCTCGGGCCTGACATGTCACCTCTCTGAGTCTTGGTCTCCCCTTTCCAAGATGGGAATTGGTTGGTCTGCCTCATAGGGCTGACGTGGGCGTCACCTAAGACAATACCGTCAAGTTCCAGAGTTGTGCCCGGCACTCGAGAGCTCAGCTGGTGTCTGCCCGGCCATGTCAGCAGTCAGAGGGGCAGCGCAGGGCAGAGTTGACAAGAGCTGACTGCCTTTCAGCCACCATTCCTGGATGCTGCAGACCTCACCTACGGGGCTCTTTGGTGGCATACCTGGTAGCATGACATGCCCTCACCAGAGCCTAGCATCCACAGGTCTGAGTCAAGGTCCCCCTCCGCAGACTCCCCTGAGGGGCCCAAGGGACGGCTTTGGTGACTATCAGTGCTATGGAACTCATGGAGGCCCAAAAAGGATCACAGCAGCTGCCAATCTCTGAGACCCAGGGAGGTTCCCAGCGCAGCTCTCTGATCCAGCCCGGGGTGGGGAGGTCGGCCTCTCAGCTTTGCTGTCTCAGATCATTGGAAGGAGGCTTTTCACCCACATAACTTCAAACGCACCATAGGTTTTTCTTTCCACCAAGGATTTAGCCTTCAGTTCTGGTACCTGAGCTGCCTCAGGAGTCTGAGGTATAAGGGCAGCTCCCATCCCTCACCCAGATGCTCCTCACCCTGGACCCTTGTTGGGTGAATAGGGATGTGGCTTTCACCCATTGGCTGGACCCAGGTGGGAGTGGGGGGCACAGTCGGATCATGGACACTGAGCAGTGTATCACAGCATGTGCACCTGCTGCATGAGGGACCTGCACAGCCACAGCAAGGTGACCCTCACAACAGGCCCAGAGACCCCTGATATTTCAATCCCCCAGGGGCTGCCAGTGTGCTGCTGGGTGGGGGTTCCACGCAGTCCTGCAACTCCTCAGCCCACACCTTGGGCTGCACGAGGTCCCTGTCTCACAGCAGATCTCTGCAGACTGTGCTCACCTCTCCAGCTGTGCCCAGGGGTGGAGGGCCTTCCCAGGTGTAGACAGCAGATGCAGGATGGACAGGCAGGGGGTCTGCTCTGCAGATGGCAGTGAAGGACCCTTAGGGCCAGAGGTCACAGGAGTAAATCTCAAAGGGGAGCCACTGGCCACCCTGAGGATAGGGACTCACCTCTTCTGTGTCTCTAGAATCCACCCAGGGCCTGACTCCGCACATGGGTACTTAGAGAATAGGTGATTGAATAAATGAATTAACACTAATGAAAGAAGAGACGAAATACAATAAGCCTGGAGAGAGGGGCAGACTTCATCCAGCTAACAGAATCAAGGCAGGCTTCCTGGAGGTGGTGGCACCGGGGCAGCTTCTAAAGCAGTGTCATATTCCCACTCCCAGGAATGAAGGGGGGATCCCAGGGATGAGCCCAGCCCTCAACATCAGCCAGTATACTCAGGGCTTTGCACAGAACAGGCACAGCAGCAGGGAGGCCAGGCAGGAGTCCTTACTTTCCCAGCAAGCCCAATAACTCTTAGAAGTAAGCCCTGGCCACAAAAGTAGAGCAGCTCCACCCCACAGGCACCAGAAAGACCCGGAGCCTGGAGACCTGTCTCTACTCCCACTTCCCCATCTGTAGAATGGGGCCTTGGGGAGTCCTCTCAGGGGACCCCTCACTCTCTGCCTTCTCAGGGCTGATCTTTAGATTTCCATGGAGGAAATCTTTCCCTAAGCACTTCTCAGATGCTTTAATCTCAGTTCATCCTCCTAGGAGGGCCCAGAGGGAGGCCAGGAGGAGGCTTGGGCTCAGAGCAATTAAGCAGCTTATAGCCATGAGTGGGGCAGCTGTGGGAGCAGAGAGGGCTGTGGGTGAGACAGGAGGGGCCCCTCCCCAGCGTGCCGAGGCCCCTCCACCAAGAGTAAGCATGAAATTAAAGCCCCAGTTCCATTGGCATTTTATAATCATGGCATCTGTTTCTCGTGTTCCGGCAAAACAGACCTCAAAAGGACAGCACCCAGCACCTTACGTACTGCCACAATGCCCATGACACAGAGGAAACTGAGGCACTGGAGGCCGGGCCAGGGCCAGGCTATGAGCACCATGTCTCTATCTGGCCTGAGTCTTGCCGTCTTTTTGCTCTGAAATTTCCAACCTGAGTGGCCCGAGTGGTTTCCCCTTCTGCCTGCCTGGTGGCCCTAGCTCTGCCCCCACTAAGGCAGGATTCAGAGCTGCCTTGGGGTCCAAGCTGGTGTCGTCTCTGCTCTCTCTGGCAGCCAAGAGCAGGTGCCCATGTATGTCAGGGCAGTCAGAGGGGCTCATTTCTTTGGGCTGCGTGTGGTCCTTCCCCATGTCCTCCTCAGAGCCATCTCATCTTGCAGCAGATCTCTGCAGCCCTGTGTTCATTTCTCCCACTGGCCCCTGGGGTGGAGGACCTCCCCAGGTGTGGACAGTGGAGCAGATGGTGAGGAGGAGCATCTCAGCCAGGCTAGAGGGGCCCCAGCATCTCCCCCACCTCCAGGCACGGAGTCCCACCATCCTCAGATCTGCCCTAGGTGCACAGGTGAGCATTCCTCCTGCACATCCCACCCCTTCCTTGGAGCAGTCCACAGTTGCCTTGGCATAAAGAATCCCAAACCGGTGGTGTAAACTACTGAAATTTACAGCCTCACAGTTTGGAAGCCAGAAGTCCAAGGTCAGTGTGTACACATAGCTGGTTCCTACTGGGGCTGGGAGGGAGAATCTGCTGCAGGCCTGTCCTCTCTTCAGTGGCCTGCAGGCCATCTTCGGTGTTCCTTGGCATGTACACGTCACCCTAATCTCTGCCCCCACCTGCATATGTTGTTCCTCCTGTGCCTGTGTGTCTATGCCCACATTTCTCCTTTTTATAAGGACACCAGTCACATTGGATAGCACCCCCCATTTTAGTGACATGATCTTAACTAATTATCTCTGCAATGACCCTATTTCCAAACAAGGTCATATTCTGAGCTACTGGGAGTTAGGACTTCAACCTGTAAATGGGTCGGGAGTTACAATTCATGGGAGGGCCACACAGTTTATGCAGCAGACACTTAGGCTGCCTTCCCAAGCTTCTACTTCCTCTCCCCTGCTACCAGCTTCCTCGCTGTTCCACCTCAGGGAGCACCTGCTGCCCCTTTGGTCTGCAACACCTTTATCCAGAGAGCCACAGGACTCTCTTCTCTCCTGCCTCACTCAAGTCCTGCTCAAACATCACATTCCCAGAGAGGCCCTCCCCGACCTCCTGGGCTAAAGCAGCTCCCACATCACCATTCTCAGCACCCCCGCTCACCTACCTTATTTCCCCCCAACGCACTTTTTTAAAAACTGTATTGTGGGAACCCGAAGTGTAACATCGAACCATCCGCTTTAACCTCCCTCAGGATCGCGGTTCAGCACACTCACCTTGGCAGCGGACGGCAATCCCACCGTCACCACCATCCACCTCCAAATGGTTTCATCTTCCCAAACTGAAACAGTCCTGGTTGAGCAGCAGTGCCCCAGGGCCCCTCCTGGCAGCCCCAGCACCCACTGTTCCTCGTGCTCTTGCTCTGAACCTAACTACTCCAGGGGTCTCTGTGCGTGGAGTCTCGCGGGGTTTGTCTTTGTGTGTCTGCCTCGGTTCAGTGGCACAATGGCCTCTAGGTTGCAGCAGGTCTCAGCAGGGTGTAGCCGGTGTCAGACTTTCCTTCTTGTTTAAGGCAGAATAATATTCCGTTGTGTGTGTACACTGTGTTTTGTTTATCCATTCATCCATCTGCGGGCGCTTGGGTTTCTCCCCTCTTTTGGCTAATGTGAATGAGGCTGCTGCTGTGAATGGGGGTGTACATGTATCTGGTGGAGTTTCTGCTTCCAGTTCTTCAGGGCGCATACTCAGAGGCCAGCAGCATTTTAAATATTCATTGTTTGTGTACCGCCGGCCTTCCTCACTAGGACGCAGCAGCAGGCAGGAGGTAGGCAGTTCCTATTTTGTTCATTGCTACATCCCTCATGCCTGGAAAAGTGCCCAGCACAGTGCATACATATAGAGGGGTTGATGGAAGTCACCACTAGTGACAAAAGTGTGGAGACCTGAGTTCTGGGAGTCCCCATGGTAACTGAGGTGTCCTGGGCATCCTCACTCCTGTGGTTCCAGGCGTCTGTCCACCAGCATCTGCCCGCCGGTCACTTCCACCACCTGAGCCATCCATCCTCCTTTGATTAAGTCCCATTTTTGCTGTGAAAAGAAAAGGAGGTGACGGTTGGCTGGTAGGGGAAATTCATTTGTTCCAGAAAGGAAATTGGGTGGCAGCATCTCCATCATCTGAGCCCAGTCGTTGCTCCCCGCAAACTTGCTTCTCGGCCGCCGCCTGCCAGGCCCCCACTGGGCAGCCAAGCTGGTGTCAGGCGAGACAGCTCCACCCAGCCTCTCCTGGATCTCGTTAAACAGGCAGCTCCGGACGGATCGATGCAAGCCAAACGATGACCAGTTGTGGCCAGCAGTCCCTGAATGTGCTCACCGTCCTCTTCTCGTTGCTGTTTTCTGCAGGTAAAACCTCCATGGATGTTCAGCGGAGAGGGGGCAGCCAGGGCTCGGGGCGAGTGGGCCCTCCCTGGGGTTGGTGCTGGCCCATCTGGGGTTCTGGGGGCCGACAGGGGCCTGCCTTGAGTCCCCCACCCCACTGGTTTCCCTGGTGCTGAGCTGGTTTGGGATGAGGACCCACTGTGCGCCACAGCCCTGTGAGCTTGCCGTGGGGGTTCAGCTGGCTGCTGGGGGCTCTGGGACAAGCCCTGACACCCAATCTCTCCTTCACCCCTGTAAGTTGAAGTTAGGCAGTGTGTGGTCGTCCCAGTTTATAGATGAGGAAACTGAGGCTGGAATGGGAACTGACCTGTCTGAATGACCTCAGCTACTGGAGCCTGGCCAGGCAACTGGACAATGCTGGGCTCAACCTGGGGGCACCAGAACAGCCTCCAGGGCTGTCCCTGTGATCCTAGCTAGGGTTACATAGGTTATGGAGATAAACATAAGCCAAGTCCTTTGTTCCTCCAAACTAGGATAACTGACTGGAGAAGTCCCCTGGCCCCCAGTAATCCCAGACGGAGGGTAGCCCAGACCAGGGTCTGTTCTGAGCAAGAAGTTCTTCCTGTCTTTGTCTCTCCCCCCCCATGTCTTGTCTTTCTTCCTCTGTTTCTCTCTCATCTTTGTTTCCCTCTCTCTCTCTGTCTCTTAGCCTGTCTCCCCCTGTCTCTGCCTCCACCCCTTTCTCTGTCCCCCCTCTGTCCTTTTGTCTCTGTCTTGACTCAGGCTCCCATGCTCTGGCAGAGCTGCGGAGCTGCGGACCTGGTTCTGGTGGGTTTTAGCTCAGAGGGAGGCCGTGAGAGGTCTGGGGATGCTGGGAAGGACTCCCAGAACAGCAGAGCCAAAACCAAGCCCAGGCCAGGGGTCTGGGGGCCACCGTCCACCCAGCTGTGTCTCTCTACTTCAGGGGCTTCCCGTGCATGGGTCCACTGGGTCCTCACTCCTCAATTTACAAAAGAGGAGCTTGACACCCTGAGAAGGAGAGCATTCTGCTTGGGGTCACACAGTCAGGGCAGAGCTGGCTATTACAGGAAGGCCATCTAGACCAGGAGACCTACTGGGCTCTGCACGCAGGGGTGCATTTGTGACTCAAGGCTCAGGGACCCAAGAGCATTGCCCACCCCTGGGTGTTCCTTCCCTGCTTGGGCTGGTTTTCCTGGTCACCCAGAGCCCACTGGCCTCCTACTGGGCATCCATCAGCCTGAGGGTCACATTGTGCAGAGACTGGAAGCAGAAGGAGCCACCCCTACTCCCCACGTCCGCTCACCCCTCTGTGCTCTGCTGGTTACAGAGGCCTCCTTGTTGTTGCCAAATGACTAAAGCCAGTGACACCGACTATCCAGTAAGGGCTGAGGGGGGTGCTGGGTGCTGGGCAGGGCCCTCCTACCTCCCCGTCCCTCACTGGGCCTCTCCTCGCCATCCCCCCACCCCCTGGCCCCCAACATATCAGGATCCTCCCAAGATCTCGAGGCCCAGCTCCAAGGCCACCTCTCCCTACTCTGTGCCCTCCCCACGTCCTGGAACCATCTCTTGAGCTGATCTCAGGCCTGAGCCTGACTCTTGGACTAGCATCTCGGGTGCGCCTGGTCCCTCCCCAGCTGCCTACAGGCTGACTGTGAGTGGACACAGGCAGGGCTCCCCATGGTCCTGGGCAGAGGCCTGGCCTGTGGCTGGAATTGCCTGCCTGGCCCTCGCCTCCAGCACCTCCTCCCTCTAGGCCTTTGGGTCTCAGATCCCTGGAGGGCTTGTAGGACAGATTGTGGGGCACACCCCAGATCTTCTGATTTAGAAGGTCTGCTGAGGAGCCCTGGAATCCACATTTCTGACCCTGGGGGTGCGTGGTGTGGAGGAGGGATGGTACCAACACAGCAGGTCAGTGACTGTGCTCTGAGAACTGCCACTCCTGAGTTCAGTTTTCTCCCCTGCACAAAGGAGCAAGCAGAGTGGTGCAGAGGCTTCTGCCCAGCTGTACTTAACTTCTGTGTCCCCTTAGGGAGTCTCCTATCTCCCAAGGCTGAGGATTTGGAGGAGGCCGGGGGAGGGGGCGGGGGGGCTCCCCTAACTCCCAGAAAGCTGGGGCCTTCCTCCTGCACTGGTCATGCTCATCCCCAGGGAAGCAGGTGCTGTCCTTTGAGGAAGGGGCATAGAATTTCACCCAGGCCACCCAGGCAGCCTCAGCACCCAGGCTCGTGAGGGTTACCGCCCACCTGCCAGCCCAGCCCAGTTGGGACTTCCCTGTGGCAGGCTGCGGGCAGCTGCGTGGGCCGCAGTCTAATAACCTCCCGGCAGACGCAGAGCTTTGAACTAGCTGGAGGAGCCTCCACAAACCAGCACCTTTATGGTTGGAGAAATGTATTCAGCCAATGAAGCCCCCTTTCAGCGATACAAATTAGATACAGCGATCCCTTTATGAAGATACTAATTAAGCCTGAGACAGCGGGCCCAGGTTTTTTCCATTGTTATATTTGTTCAAGCTCTTGCGCCTATTTGTCACCACAGGCGGCCCCGGGGGCTGAATAGGAGCCTCCCTTTGTGAATGGGGGCCGGGAGGGGCCCAAGCAAGGCAGCTCTACCACTACGAGCCAGGGTGTCCCAGGCAGGCCCTGGGGGACCTTAGGGTCTAGGGCACCAGTTCAGTAGAGACCAAGGGACTCAGGGGCTACTGCTTTTGACACAAGAGGGATCTAACAGGGTTCTTGCAGCCTGGACCTGTCCATGGGCCCACTCCAGCCCACCAAAGGAGCAAAGGTCACTAGCACTAGCAGCAGAGGTGTATGGAGGGCCTGGACATTGAAGCCAGGCAGGCCCGGGGTCCGTTCCTACTCCACCACCACTTATCAACTCAGGCAAATTCCCTTAGGTACCTGAGCCTCAGTTGCCCAAACCTGCCTGCTGGGGTGGCCATGTAGATTAAGTGAGATGGGCCTGGGAGATGCGTAGTCAGTTGGTTTCCTAATTGGGCACCTGTTGCATACCAGACTGTGGAAGGGGCTCCATGTGAGCTTGAGCTTCAACCCTACCCTCAAAGAGCCCCCAGTTTGGGGACACAGGGAGTGTAACCAGGGCTGGAAGCCCCGGGGTGACAGGAGCCTGGAGGAGTCCCCGGGAAAGGTGAGGCTCACAGTGGGTCTCAGAGACTTCCTGGCGAGGGAAGGGGTCAGCAGGACCCTGGCACAGGCTGACTGGTCTGCACGCTGTGGCACCCGGGGTGGTGAGGACCCCCCGTCCCCCGCTGAGCCCCAGGTGACTCTGTTTTCCAGTCTTGTCCGCACATTTCCGGGTCTGTGAGCCGTACACAGACCACAAAGGCCGCTACCACTTTGGCTTCCACTGCCCCCGGCTCTCGGACAACAAAACCTTCGTCCTCTGTTGTCACCACAACAACACGGTCTTCAAGTACTGCTGCAACGAGACGGAGTTCCAGGCGGTGATGCAGGCTAACCTGACGGCCAGCTCCGAGGGCTACGTGCACAAGTGAGTGTCACACAGAGCCACCCCGACATGGCCAGAGCAATACGCCTCCCCAAACACCGGCCCAGTGGGGAAGTGTGGGTGACCTGGAAGGAGTCTGGGAAAGTCTCCGGGAGACCAGGGCTTCTGGCCTGTTCTGATTTCTGGGCATTAGTTTTCTCATCTGAGAAATGGGCACATGACACCCACCTTTGAGGGCTCCTGCAGAGTTAAGCAAGGTTGAGTATGTGGAGGGCTCTGAGGCACAGAAGACACTTGGGGCTGGGATCCACCTGGTCCGAGTTCCTTCATTCATCCATTACTCGTTCAACAAATACTAGTTAACACTGTTGACCCAGAGATTAATCCCCCTCAGTCCTTGTCCTGAGAGTTATTAAAACACATTGAGAGCAGGGTGCCCTGATGGAGGGGACCACAGCTGTGCAGAAAGAGGAGGAGCTTGATGGCAGGAAAGTGACAGGAATGCTCAAGGCAGGGAGGATGGAAGCAGCCTGCATTTCCTGCATCATGGCTGAAGCTCACTGCTTTTCCCACATTTGGGAGCCATTTGTATTTCTTTTGCTGTGAGCTCACTGTTTATATCTTTTGCCTTTTTTCTATTGACTTTTTGGTCCTTATTTATTTATAGAAATTCTTTATATATGAAGGAAGTAGGGCGTGTCTTTGACTTCATGATATTCTCCTCATGCTTAATTTTAATTATTATGTCATCATGTTTTATCTATATTTTTTCTTGTATGGTTTTCAGGTTTTATGTCATACTGAGAAAGGCTTTTCTACTCTGAGATCATGAAAAATTTCCCCATATTTTCTTCTTCTTTTTTTATGTCTTAATTTTTTCAGCTCCAGATCTTTGATTAGGAATTTATTTTGACGCAAGTTTCAAGGTAGGAATCCAAACTAGTTTTTAATTATTTTCTAAGTGGGCAGCCAGTTGTCTAGCACCATTCATTGAGTTGGCAATCTTTTCTCTGTTGCTATGAAGTGCATACTTACCATATACCATCACGTGCTAAATTAGAGTATTGTGGTAGATTGTGGTGAGTTGGTGGCTTTCACTGATCAGTTAGTCTACACGCTCAGACCCCACTATATTAACTACTGTGACTTTTCATGTTTTAGTGTCTTGTCTATTCCCCCTGGCTCTTTTGTTATATGAACTTTAGAATTAACTTTTGCAGTTTTCCTACTACCCTCCCCCAAATCCAGTTAGTGTTTTTACCTCTGATTGTATTGAATTCACAGATTAATCTAAGAATTGACTTTTCATGATATTGAATATTCTTATCCAAATGTCATTCCACTTGTTCAAAATTATTTTGGTAGCACTGCAGAGTTTTCTTTATAGTGTACATATCTTTTTCATTTATTTCTAGTTATTTCTTTTCATGTTGGTTCATAAATAAGGCCTTTCCTTCCACCATATCCTCTGAGTATGGTTAAGATGAGAAAAGCTGGGGAATTTCACATATAAATTTGTATTCAGCTGCCTTACTGAAACTTCTTACCTTTATAATATTTTTTCAGTTGATTCTCTTAGGCTTCCAATTATTCCATTTGCAAAACAATGATAATGTTATCTCCTACTTTCTGATTTTTGTGCTTCATTTTGGTTTCTGTCTAATCGTGCTGGCTAGTCACTCTCAGGTGGTCTTTAGAATTGTCAAGCTTCTTACCTTCTCCCTGATTTTAATGGGAATACTTCAAATGTTTTCCCAATAAGTAAGAGGCTGACTCTTAGGGCAGATGTATTTTTTTAACATAAGGAAAAATCTTATGAAAGGGATGTTCGTGGAGTGACCATTGAAGCCGCAAGAGGCAGTGGGGCAGAGGTCTGAGCCTCAACTTCTGTCTCATGTTGGGGCAGGGGTCTACCACCATGCTGCCCTCACTCGGGGAATGTCACATCTTCCCTCTGGCTGGGCAGGAGTGTACACTCCTTGACTATCATCCAATCTCCCCTTCCCCCAGGCCAGCTCCCAGCCTTCCTTCCTCAAATGCATGGGTGCTTCCCCCGAATATCTTGCCATCTGCTCAGGCCTTGGAATAATTCTGTGTGTGAAGTTGTTTAGCAAGGCCTGCCCATCACATTAGGGCTGGAATCAGGCCTGGAATTTGACCCAAACCTTCCGTAAGACCAAGAACTGATTGCCTGGGGGGGGGGGGGGCGGTTGGTTGCCAGAGCTGGGGTTAGGACCCTGGAGTGTTGCAGGTGCCGGTTGAAAGCCAGACCGAGGCTTGGCAAAACAATCAGGTTTCTACAAGGTCTGGCAACTGGTGTCTGGGATCCTCATTTGGAGCCCACAGGTTTCTATAATCTGCACATTTACACAGGATTTCACACGGAAGACTCCACTGTGTCAGCGCCGGGGGTCCTGGTTGTGGCAGGGGAGCTGCTGGGCTCCAGAGTAGAGGCCTTCCGCTGGGGGAACGGGAAGGTTGAAGAATGAAATTTTAACTTACAGTATTTCTTCTTTAGCCCTAAAAAGCACATGTGTGGCATGCAGTGTAGGGGAGGCCTGTGCTGCATTCTGTCCTTGTGCCACTGAGGTCACCTGGCAGTGGAGCTGTGGCCCATCCTACGTGAGGAAGACAGGGCACAGAGTAGCCAAGTGACTTGCTCAATGAAAGCAGCCAGTCAGTGGGGGCCCGGGAGCCTCCCCACATAGTCTGGACGTTGCCTTCATAACTCTGGAGCTTCTCCTCACAGAGGGAAATCCTGGTGGGGACAGGCCCCAGAGCAGGGATGGCCACCCCAGCACGCTGACCTTTGGGACTGCATCATTCCCTGTGCTCAGCAGTGTCCCTGGACTCCACGCACTAGACGCCAGGAGCACCTCCTCCCCACCACCCTGACATTGCTGAACATGGGGGTGCAGTTGTCTCTAAGAACTGCTGTCCTGGGGGTCCCTCCCTTGTCATTCTCTAGAGATCTCCCCACCTCCCTTTCCACAGTGGGGGTAGGGAGGCGGTACCCACCAGGGAGGACTCAGCTTTCGTCCTCGCCTCCATCCTGGGCCTTTCAGGTGACAGGTGCTCCTCAGCCTTGTGGAGGGAGGGATGGTGCTTTGTTTTCAGCCACCAGTGTTTAGGAAGGTGGGAGCCCAAGGCCTGGAGAAAAGAGCAGTCTAGGTAGAGCTGACTGCAGCCAAGCAGGAAGTGCAAAGGGGGACAAGGGGACAGAGGACTGGGATGGGGGAGGTGCGTGGCCTTTCCCTGATGAGGTGTTGTAGGCCCTGGAGGCTTCAAGCTGAGTTGTGCTGCACAGAAGGCGCAGAGGTGAGGCCTAAGAGGGCTTAGGATGCCCCCAGAAGCCATGGGGGTGTTTAAGGGCAGCCCAGAGCTCAGATTAGGGGCATGGAAGCCCCCTTCCCAGCCTGGGACCTTGGGGTGAGGGTTGAAGCTAGAGCAGAGCCCAATGTCCAGGTGGGGCTAGTGGCAGAGAGGGGGTAACTGGAGGATGAGCCTCGGGGATCAGGGGAAGGCTGACATCCCAGGTCACCAGATTGGTAGGACGGAGCCTCTGTGTGTGAGGGGACCCAGGTAGAGTCCACCTCTGTGGCTGTTCCAGCACAGAGGCTGAAGTCACCTGTCCCGAGCCACATGGGTGATAACAACGAAGGTTGAGCCCTGAGGGGTGCTAGTTCTGTCCCCCGGGTGCATCCAGAAAGCCTGTCTCGGCCAGGAGGCCGGTCGTCCAGGTAGATTAGTGCCTGTTGGTGGCCTGTCTGGATGGACCAGGCCAGCCGTGGCCCCCGAGGGGCTTCATGCTGACACCTGGAGCTCCCACTCCCCCAGCCCCACCCTCCCACTGGTGAGTCACCCAGGAGGCAGGGCTGGTGACAGGGGAAGGAGCACGCTCTGATGACTTATTATACTTACTTGTGTTTCTCTGCAGGAACAGAACGGTTTGTTTCTGCTCTGGCTGCCTGGCAGGACGGCTGGCAGAGTGAGAGGAAGCAGTCTCGCCAAGCCCCCTGCCATGGCGAGATGCCCACTTCCAGGCAGGCGGGCACTGGGAGGATGCAGAGGGCAGGGTCGGGGCAGAGGGCCCTAGGCACAGAGGAGAAGTGTACTGCACACTTTCCCATGCAGGACCCCACTGGACACCAGGGACAGTAATACAGACCCGGGTCCCTGAGCCATCAGTGAAAGCCTCTGTCTAGAGTTCCAGGTGGGACGGGGCATGTAGGGGCAGTGGTCAGTTCTCCCTGGGGACAGGGAGAGTTTCTCTGGAGGGGGTGTGGGAGAGCCTTAAGGTGTGGGCAGTCCTGCACCAGGCAGGCGGGCTGTAGGGGTAAGGGGAGGGGAGGGAATGCCTCAGCGTGTGGAACACATAAGTCATCCCTCCCTTTTTTGTGCATGAAACCTCTGTACCCCAAAGGCCTACCTTTTCCCCTAGGCCATGGGAAGGGAAGCGATGAACATTTATAAGGACTTGCTCTAACACAAGGGGATGGATCATGCTAACTCCTTCCATCCTGTATAGAGTTGTCATCTATGAAGAAGTCCCATTCACCAGGGCTGAAGAGAGGGCAAAAACTTGCCCGTGGGCACACAGCACACAAGGAACAGTCATTGTGGGCTAAATTATGCTGGGGTAGTGAGCACCCCTAAGTCTCCAGGCTAAAGGCCTACTTTTTGCTCATGCTCCATGTCCCTCTTGGCCACTGAGGCTCTGCACGTGGAGCATTCTGTGACTAGTCAGGGAAGCAGTCCCTGCACCGGGCAAGCTTTCCCCCAGCAGAAAGGAAAGAGCAGTGGTAAACACACTGGGCTGGTCTAAGTTTCTGCTCAGACGTGGCCAAAGCACATCCCTTGTCCAAGCTTATTACCGTGGTTGGGGACTGACCCTGTTGGGAAAGCCTCCAGGGAGGGACAGTGAGTGTTTCGATAGTGATAGACTTGGCTTCACTAGATTTATTCTGGTCCCAAAGGCTGTGTGCCTCCACTATACGGCACTGTGCTGTGTGACCTTGGGCTAGGTACCTTGCCTCTCTGTGTCTAGACCTATTAAGCACTCTTGCCGTGCCTTCATCCCATGAGCCAGGATTTACTAGGTCCCTTCTCTCTAGGCCCTCACATTCTCTCATTAAGCCTCACAGTCACACCACAGAGTGACAAGTGTATTTATCTCCATTACACAGATGGGGAAACTGAAGCTCAGTTTTCTAAGATCACAGAGAGAGAACTTTGCAGAGCCAGGATTTGAATTCACAAAGCCCTGATTGCCTGAGCTGACACCTTAGTCACTAGGGTCATCTACCTTGTCACACTGGCCCAAGGCCACTTCTGTGAGGGGGCACAATGCTGCCAGTTTGTTTTTTTTTTATTGTTAAATCATAGCTGTGTACATTAGTGCAATCACCTGTACCCATTCTAAGATGCACCATAGATGTGGCGCTGCCAGTTTTTAGAAGAGGTTGGCAGAAGGGGACATCTGCCATCTCCCAGCCAAGCCTGATCAGGCCATGCCCCCACAGCCAGTGTCTCTTTCTGACACGATGGCCTCAGAGACTCTCCTCCTGAACCCGCAAATGCATCTGCCTAGTGGGGTGGTGATGGGTACTTCATCTCCTCAGCCCTGACTGCAGCTGCCCTTCCCGCTGAGATAGCTGCGGCTGCTCCCAGGAAGACGTTCAGTGAGATTCCTCCATCAGAGGTTTTGTTTATTGCTTGGGATGCACCAAAAGAATTTGAATCAGTAAATATCCCAAAATATGGTGAAAAATTGCTGTCTTTAGCTTTGGCTGACTCCTCATCTTGCCCCATAAAACGGCCTCTATTTTTTATCTTTTGCCATTTACAAAACACTTACACACACAATACATCCTTGCATCTGGATGGAGTTAGTTTCTGAGTCACATATTTTTAATTAAATTTCAAAAATTAAAAAAACAAAAACAAAAACCCAAACCCTGAATCCTCCCAGCTGGCTGAGCGAGGGGCGGATAGGCCATGGGAGGCAGGAGAGAGGCCTGAAGACGGCACCCTGGGCCCACTTCCTGGCCTGCTGCCTCCAGACTGGCCCCCTTGCAGAGACGGAAATGGCTCAGGTGCCAGCCCCCATGTCCTTCAAGCAGGCCCCTCCCTTCCCTAGCCAGCTGAGAGGGCAGCAGGATGGGGCCATGTGCTTTGGCTACAGAGGAAGCCCAGCGGTATGCAGGCACGCGGTGACAAGACCCACGCTGATAAGGCATGATGCTCAGAGGGGGGAGCACTGAGACTGTGCTCCATTACTGGTAGAGGGTGAGCCAGGACCAGTGGGCAGGCCAGGAAGATGCAGCCCAGTGGACCTCTGTCCTAGACCCAACCTCGGAACTTCCCCAAGACCCAGCACACGCTGAGGTCAGATGGTCCGTATTCCAGCACTGCCACTTACCACCTATGTGGCCTTTGGCAAGTGGCTTTGTCTGTGGGGGCCTCATTTCTCATGTGTAGGGTGGGAATACTAACTCCTAATTCACGGCACAGTTATCAGGGGCACTGGCGTGATGTCATTGTTGATATTTCTGTTAACTCTTGGTGAATACACATGAAGAATGCAAAAACTGGGCTTGGTGCTCATAGCTCAGTGGTTAGGGCAGCAGCCATATAACACCGGGGCTGTGTGGGTTTAAACCCAACCTGGGCCTGCCAAATAATGACAACTACAACAAAAATTAGCCAGGTATTGTGGCACCTATAGTCCCAGCTTCTTGGGAGGCTGAGGCAAGAGAATCACTTAAGCCTAAGAGTTTGAGGTTGCTGTGAGCTGCGATGCCACAGCACTCTCTGAGGTTGACATAGTGAGACTCTGTCTCAAGAAAGAAAAAGAATACAAAAACTGGTGAAGAAGGCGGTAAGATCAGAGCTGCTGATGTCACTGCTTGTCAGTGGCACTCAGGGCATCAGCTGAAGTGGCATCATTAGCTGCAGGTGCTGGACCCCAGCCCTGCCCTTAAGAGAAGGTTGTTGGATCTTACAGGCAAAGCAGCAAAGATAACAGTGTGTTCTGGGAGAGATCTGCTGGCTGTAGGAGCCCAAGGGAGGGGTTCGACTGACACAGGGCACCGAGGAAGGCTTCCTGGAGGAGGTGACAGCTGAGCTAAGACATGGCAGCAGGGCCAGCTGGGAGCATGGGAGGGAGTGAGTGAGTTCCAGGCAGTGGAGCAGGGTGGACAAAGGTCCCCAGGCAGGAGTACCCTCAGGCTGGAGGCAGCCTGGCTACCCCACAAGCTGGGTGGCACCTGGCCAAGGCAGGGTGGTGCAGGGGTTAGGAACCCCCACTCTGGAGGTTGACCTGCTGTTCAAATCCTGGTTCTGCAGCTCAGTGGTTGTGGGATCTTAGACAGTGTCTTAATTCCTCTGAGCCTCAGTTTTCCAACTGTAAAACAGGGATGGTGATGATAACGCTGTTTCCTTCTGTGATTGAAGCGAGCGTCAAGTGGGCTAAGGCGGAAAGCAGGCATGGGGCCGAGTGTCCACTGCTGCCTCCAGTACTGTTATTTCTGGGTCCCACTAGTTTGTGGCCTGGTCTGTGGCCAAGCCACCACCCCTAGCTGATGTCCAGAACGCCCTTTTGCTGGACAGTATCTGCAAACAGTTGCTCTTCCCTCAGCCCAAAGCTGCTGTCATGGGGACCTCTGGGGAAGAGCCTGGCTTAGCACAGCTCTGTGGGTGCTACAGGAGGGAGGATACTAGGGGAAGCCAGAGCTAGGCCTGCCTTCTGGTCTGTGTGGACATCCACCCCTGACCATGCCCCAGCATGCTCGGTCAGGCCCTGGCCCCAGACCAAATTAACTTCTCCTTTAGAAAGGCAGTCCTGGGCCTGGCTATCAGCCACTCACACCTTAGTGTAAGCAGGCCCATCAGACTGTAGCAGGCTTCCTGGGGGTGGTGGTGGGAAGTGGATCCCCAGGAGGCAGTAAGACTACAATGGTGCAGCTACTAAGCCCTGAGCACCTGTCCCATGGCTGCCCCATGCTAAGTGCACAGGACAAGGGGAGGGCTCCCAATCCCTACCCTCTACCCAGGGATACCCCAGATGCCCAACCTACGTCTTCAGGCCAAAAAGTCAGCCAAGCAGGGGAGGGAAGGATTTCCAGATTGAGAGTGGAATCAGGCTCAGCCCTGGTAGGGTTGGAGGAGTCTGACAAGGGCAGCCCCGTCCTGCAGAGGCCATAGCTAGAGCCAGGGCTGAACCGAGCCTGCAGGTTGAGACTGGGAAAGACCTCGTGGTCATCTCCTCCAGGCCCAGAGATGGGCAGGAGCTCTCCTAGGCCACATAGCATGTCGGGCGAAGGAGGACGCAGAAGCAGGTCTCCTGGCTACAGGCTGGCTCCTGCCTTGGGCTTCATAAAGGGTCTCAGGGGACCTGCTAAACCCGGAGAGTCTCGGCCCAGGAAAGAGGTGGATGTGAGGCAGCAGCATGCACGAGCTGGACACTGGCTCTGCTCTTCAGCTGGTTAGTGCTCTTCCTCCACACCTGCAGCACGCTCACCCTCACAGATGCCCACAGCAGGGAGCAGACGGAGATGGCATTTGAGTGATTAATAAAGTGGAGCCTTTGAACAGCCACAGTCCCTGGCAAGCACCATTCAGAACCCAGAGTCCCCACCTGCAGTGGCAGGCCCAGGACACAGTCCCCCACCCCCACCCCAGAACACAGTGGGGGAGGCTCAGACCCAGGCCTGGGGTTGGGGATGGGGTGGGAGGCAGACATGGTCCCAGGTGGTGGTGGCTGGGCTTGAGGGGACACTAGGCTGTGGCCCAGAGGAGGGGCTTGACCTAGCTATATAAGCAGGGCAGGGTGTCTGGGAAGTTTTCTGGGGAAAGTGGCCTCTGGCAGGGAAAAGAAAGGGCTGCCCAGGCAGAAGACATAACCTGTGCAAAGGCCTGGGGCAGAGTTGGCTCTTCCGTGAAGAGTCATCCTGACACAGGGATCCAGGCTTTGGAACACGACTGGGAGCATTTGCGGCTGAGAACTCTCCAGTGACTTTTGTCACTTCTGCTTGGGGAGCATGGAGCTGCCCTCAGTGGGGACATGCTAGGGGGATGAATGAGAGAAATGATGTCAGGGGGTCATGCTCGGTGAAGGGGAGGGGGGAAGGATGGAGTGAAGGGGGTGTGCAGGATGGGAGGAGCTTGTAAAGCTAGAGTGACAACATCCCAGGTGGCAGAAACAACCCAAGCAGAGGCCTGGAGGATGGGCCAGCAGGGGGCATCCCTGGCAGACAGGGGCAGGTCAGAGTAGACCAGCATGTTGGGGAAGGAGCAGGTGAGGGTAGACACTGCCATCTTGGGAGCCTCAAATGCCAGTTCAGAATTCTTTCACAAGTGTCCCAAAGTGTGGGACCCACAGGGATCCCAGCCTAAGGATACTCAAGTGGGATTCCAGGGAAGGAGGCACACGGGGCAAGTAGAAGAGGGGAGCCTGCCCCTGCCCTGCAGAGGGAAACCAGTGCCTGTCCTCTGCAGACCCCAAGATAGCCCCAGGTAGCACCAGGTCCTGTAATCAACCCGCTGATTAACTCTGGCCAGAGCTGGGTTGTTATCAATCTCTCTCTGTCTTTCCCCAGCAATTACACCGCCCTGTTGGGAGTGTGGATCTATGGCTTTTTCGTGTTGATGCTCCTGGTTCTGGATCTTTTGTATTACTCGGCAATGAACTATGACATTTGCAAGGTGTACCTGACCCGGTGGGGTATCCACGGACGATGGATGAAGCAGGACCCTCGGCGGTGGGGGAACCCTGCTCGGGGCCCTCGGCAGGGGCAGCCGGCCCCACAGCCGCAGCCTCCCCCAGCCCCCCTGCCGCAAGCCCCTCAGGCCTTGCACACCCTGCAGGGAGACACCCACAGCACACCGCTGATGACCTTCCAGAGTTCGTCTGCCTGGTGAGTGGCTGCCCATGGAGGCCCAGACCAATTGGGTCATTGTCTTTGGCAATCTTGGAAAATACCCAATCATTATCATTATCGATGCTGATCACCTGATTATTTGCTCATCCTATTGTTTGCCAAAGGTATTTGAAGCTGCTGTGGTAGCTTGCAATATGTGTGTGGACAGGAAAGTGAAAATGAGAGGCGTGAACAGCTTACAAGTGAAGCTTAGAGCCTCGTGTGAGAGTTATTGCCACTGAACCTTAAGTGGAGTTTTGAGTTCCCTAGTTGCCAAGGCAAAAGGGGAAATTGGATAGCTTTCTAAGTTTTCATAGTCTGGTCAAAGGAGGAAAATCACTCTGTCTGGGCTGGGGAGAATTTTTCAGCATGAGGTTATAAAATAAGCATATTACTTGGCTCCTTACATGTACATATCTTGAGTCACATAAAGGCACCTGAGGTGACTTAGTGAAGCTGTTCAGTGGTAGTTCAGAGGAAGGGAAGGAAGCTGGCAGGGCCTCAGGGAGTTGGCCTTGGTGGGGTGGCTCCCCAGCACAGCCCTGTTGCCCTGCCCAACTGTATATTCAGATCTGGCTTATCTTCTGCTGTGTCTACCCTGTTCCAGTGTGGTAGGGGTGGGGCACGACATAACCCCAGGCAGCCCTGGGCAGGCAGTGTCTGTTGTTGGAGGGGTGGGAGGAGGGGTCTGTGCATTATGAAGCAGGAAGCCACATGAGGCTGGCCAGCCTCGAGGACAGAAGGCAGACTGAGTGTAGATTCCCAAGTCAGGGGGTTTTAGACACTGTGGGGGCTGAGCTGCAACCACGGGCACATGGGGATCAAGGCACGTAATCATGTACATCATGGTGCTGAGTCCAGGGTGCAGGATCATCCTAGAGCCCTCCTGGTGGTGGGCACACAGTGACCTCTGGGTTCCACATGACCTGGGTTTGAGTTCCAGCTCTGCCACCCTGACCTGGGGCACATAACTTCACCCCTCTGAACCTTCCAACCCCTGTGGAGGAGTCAAGGGTGAGGATGGGCCCTCCCCTGGGCTTGGTCTGAGGATTCAATTAAACATCCGGCACATAGTAGGTGCTCAGTTAACCCTTGCTGCTTCTCAGACAAGTCAGTGATCATTTAAATAGCTAATAAGTAGTGACCTTAAATAATTAACAAGATACATGTAAATCTGCTTGTGTTTATTGATCGAATAACTGAACCATCTATTATGCAGGAGACAAAGGCACAGCCCTGTTCAGCTCAGTTTGACAAATCCTGGCTGAGCAGGGCCTTTGACAGGGGCCCTATGCCGGGTTCCTGGTGATGTGAGCTGACAAGCCCCTGCGGAGTGGGGAGGTGGGCCACAAACCCACAGGGACCAGCAAATAATGAAACATCTGGTGGTTCTACCCCGAGGTGGGGTGTTCTGGAATGTGGCTCTCTTGCAGCAGACACACCAGGGCAGGGGATTTGTCCCACTGCAGACCCAGAGCCTTCTGCCCAAGGATCTCTGAGGGAGATGCCTGAAGGCACCACAGTCTGAGAAGCACTGGGAAATGTCCTTAAGAGTGGCCAGGTTATTTGATAGCTGGGAAGGTGCCGTTTGTGTGCACGTGCATTTGGGATAGCTCACATCTCCTGGTACATGTGGGGAGAGGATTGGGCCTGTTTGCTTGTCCTGAGGGGCCCCAGGCCACCCCTTTTTCTGAGTCATTGTGCCCATTTCCCACCCTCTCCAGCCTCATCCTGCCCACCCCCACCACTCCACACATTGTGTGCCTGCTGGGTGCTGGGAACTGCACTGTGCCATTGGGATGCAGAGTTCAAGGGTGTCAGCTGCGGTGCAGGAAAGAGCTTGTCAGCCTGTTGGGGTTGTGCAGAGCCTAAGCAAGGGCTGAGCTCCCAGCCCCTGGGAGATGTTCCCTGCAGGAGCTCAGAAGTCCCGTCTTCCCTTCCAGATTCTCCTGCATGCCGGCAAAGGTGTTCCCATAACCTTATGAGCATGTACTCAAAAATGTCATCTGAAGCCTGATGGAGGTGACACAGAACAGGAGACACTAGCCTGTTGGCTGGATTCATGGGCCGTCCCAGTCCCATTTTGTTCTTCAACATGCAGTGACTTTGGGTGAGGGGCTTCTGGAGGGCTTCTGTTTTCCCAAGTGAGGAAGAGGGGATTTGATTTGGAAAGCTGGGTGGACCCTTCCTGCCACTCCAGGGCCCTGCGAGGGGGAAATTGGGGAGCCCGGTGACATAGGACATCCCCTGCTGCCTGGGCGTCTGACTGTAACCCACGTGGCCCAACCTCTGTGTGGTGTCAACGGAGCACCACTTGGAGGAACAGTCACTATCAGGGCATCCCAGTCTCGCTCAGTCACGCTGGGGAGTGTCCAAGCCAGGCACGTGGGGCCAGGAAGGGCCACTAATGCTCACCAGACAGCTAGAAAGGCTTCGCTTCCTCTCACGTCCCTCGGGGCCTCTGCTGACCGCAGCTGCTCCCCGAGTGCCTTTCTCTCTCTCCCGTTCTGCTTTCATCTCTTCTGAGCCCAGCCTGTGGCCCCTCCTGTTCTCACCTCCCCTGCTCCAGCCCCCGGAGGCCCGTCCTCAAGAGCTGGGAGGAAGAGCTGCAGAAACACACTCACCACCTTTGCTCCTGGACTCCCCGTGTTAGACTCAGCCACTCTGGGGAGGCGTGCTGGGAACCGAGTCAGAGACCAGTACAGAAGAGACCAAGGCAGGGGCCAAGCACCAAAAGGACAGGACGGGCAGGGGTACAATAGCAGGAGGGAGACGCAGAGAGACCCCAGGATGCTCCCGCCTCCCACTGCTGCACAGGCACCCTGGGCTGCTCTGTGGCAGGAGCAGAGGAGGGGACTGGGTGACAGCTGGGACCAGCACAGCCTCCCTCATCAGAAACCCTGGGCCTGGGTGGGGGAGGGGTGAGGTAGCACCGAGGCCACCTCTTAAGGGCAACATTTAAGGCGCTGGTGGCAGTGGTGCGTCCCTGCGTGGTCTCTTGTTGAAAGAGACAGGCACCCCATCAGTCTTCATCACCAGAAATGTGATTTCCCTGCCCGTTGGTCCGGCAAAGCGGGGCGCCTGGAATCACATCTCCACGTGGTGGTGGCACCCCTCCCGCCGGGCAGTCTCACCGTAACTGAGTTACAGCCACTGGGCATCAGGAGGGGTGCGAGGGGGAGGAAGCGCAGCTGCCTTCCTGTAATTTCCTGGGGAAGCTGGGCGTTTGCTCCCGTTAGTGGGTAATGAACTCAGACTGTGGGGTTTCCTGCTCAGAGCCGACCCCTCCCACTGCCCCCACCCATCTCCTCTGGTGCACCCCAGGCTCCTCAGGCTCATTTCCTTCCAAAAGTAGTCAGGACAGCAGCTGGGGTGGGGCCCCTGGGGCACAGGGTCCTACTTCTACCTGGCAGCTGGGCACTGGAGACTCTGGGTTCCCCCAGCCATAGGAGCCCCTCCAGCCACCCTGGCCCTCCTCCCAAACTCGCATGCTGAGTTCATGGCATGGCAGGATGCAGGTCAGCACAGCTGGGGCAGTGGGTCTCAAGGTGTGACCTTGTCATCCTCGTGGTCCTCATTGTGATTGTCATTGTCATTATTGTCATGGATCCAGGGAACTCACCCACCTGCCTGGACTCCCAGCTCCTCACCTCACTACCAGCCCAACCCCACGCCACTCTGAGCCTCTGTCTCCTCAGTAAAGGAGCACATCTGACCTCTCAGTGAGGTGAGGGCCTGCTGAGGTGCCCCGCCCTGTCCCCAGTGTCCCTGCCTCCTTCCCTTGCAAATCCCAACTCCGTCCACATCCCCAGAGAGGGCCTGGGCTCCTGCCCTCCCCACCCCCTGGTCCTTCCCGAAGCCTCACCAGCCATCCCTCTCCCTCTAAGACCACAGAGACCAGCAGAGTACCCTGGGGCCATGAACAACACTTTGTCTTTAGACAGCCCCTGCCAGGGCTTCCATGGCCCATGGAGCTCCCACCCTGGGAACTAAGCTCAGCAAGGCTTACCATCCCCAGTACACAGGAGCAGACACAGGCCCAGAGAGGGTAAGTGACTTGCCCAAGGCCACATAGTAAGCAGCAGACTTGAGCCAGGGTCTGCCAGGCCATGTCCCACCCTGACTGACTGCTACCCAGCCCCCACCTCCTCCCAGCCCTGCCCTCACCTTCCACACTGGCTATTACCACGCCCCCATACCTTGCCTACTTTACAGTTCCCTTCCCAGAGTGCTCTACTCCCACATTACCCTGGGGAGCTCCTATTCATCCTTCAAGACCTGCCCTGAGGGGCGGGGTCCCTGTCAGACCTAGAGGCGTGAGTGGACCTTGGGGGTTGGGGCAGTTGCTCAGGGAGAGGCGGCTGCCTGGCCCCAGGCCCTCTCAGTCTTTTGGCCGTAGGAGAATTCCTGACTTGGCCCAGAAGAGGACTGTTTGTGTATCTCAAACAAATGGGTGTTCAGGTCCCCTGGGTCTTGCTGGATTTGCAGGTTCTGATGTGGGCCTGGGATTCTGCATATATAATAAGCTCCTGGGAAATGCTGGCACTGCCTGTCTGGGGACACAGGACAGATCAGAGGGCCATTAGAGCCTGGGGCTCCGCTGTAGGGTTAGCTCCATGCACTGGGCCCGTGGGACTTCAGGGGCTGATGGACGGGAGCGGAGGCGGGGAGGGGTCTCCAGAGACCCCCCCCTCAGTCTGTTGGACTCTGCCTGCCAGCGAAGCCCCAGCACCGCCCTTTTCACTTCCATCTCCTTCCACCTAGAATACCCTTGAGCTCTTTGCAGGAATCATTCACTCCCTCGGTCCCCAGAGTTCATCCAAGCCTAGGACCTTTTCCTGCTGAAGCGAAGCCAACATTGTCTCCCAGCTCTGCAGCCAGAGTCCTTGGTGTGTGATTTCTGTAGGGGGGATGCCAGCCAACAGCAGGAAATTCTAGAAAATTAGAAGACCAGAAAGAAAGAAGACCAAACATCTTATTTCCTTGGCGTAACATCAAATACCAGGGAGGCTTCCATGATTGGAATTCAGGAGACAGTCATTGTCCTGGCTGGGGAAGGAGTTCCAAATCCTCTAGGCTTCCAGCCGGATGGAGGAGCTGGGCTGTCCCCTCTAGCGCCCATCTTTCCTAGCCGCTCTAGAGGCACACTGCTTTCCTCTTGTTCACACATTTGCTGCAACCCCTGGGGTTGTCTAGTGATGTCTAGTGCCACTCATAACCAGGAAGTACCACGGGCTGGAATGGGGGTACAGAGGACCCAGAACCAGCAGTGCCACCCGCTTTGTGTCCTCGGATGAGTGGCTAACCCTCTCTGAGTCTGGGCAGCAGTGTGTCTTCTCCTGGGGATGCACACCTTGAGCCTCCCCCACCTGCAAAGACTCAGGGGCGTCAGGAGGACGTGATGAGGTGTGTGGAGTTGCCTGGCCACCCGAGCCAGAGCACCATGCTCCTTGCTGGTCCTTATCATTCTCCTCTTTACTACCTGCTTCCGCCTCCTCGGCACTCTCCTCTAAGGAATCCTCACAGTTTCCCATCTTTCTCTGCTTAATTTTCCACCATAAAAGTGCCTCTGCTCTCTGGAGAACCTGGACTCATAGGAAGCAAATGGCCTCACCACCAAATGCAGCTGCTCCGCTCCCTCCCAGCTGTTGCTGGTCATGGGCACGTTGTTTATGTTGCAGTCACTGGCATCCCGCACATAAAAGTGTGTCTGGGGTTTTTAATTCACCATTACGTCTCATGGAGCTGCCCATGTTATTGAGAAGTTTCCATAACCGCTGCCATAATGGCTGTGTTAATTGTCCATGCAGCAGATGACCATCCATAGTTCAGTGACCCATGTCTGCCTTGGGCCATCAAGGGTTCTGATTTTCCACCCTGCAGTGGCCTGTCTGAGGATCCCTCAGCCTCCAGGGTGGGAGGGCTTCTGGAACACTGGATCTACCTGGGACCTACCACTGGGACAGCCCCGACATGCCTGCCTGGGGAGGTGCCCGGTGATCCCACGCTGGCCTGGAGCTGCTGTCCTGCGTGAGCAGCTGTTCCCAGCCTGGGAACCAGCAGGGTCAGTGCCTCTGGGTGCAAAGGCTTTCAGAGGTGAACAGAGCTGGCCTTGAATTTTGCTCCCCTGTTCTGTGGTGCCTAGAGGGCCCCTAGCAGGCGATTTAGCCAAACTCTCCTCCCCTGGATGGGGGGGGCAATGGAACTGGCCTCCCCAAAGTGCTGACTGTTAAATTGGAGGAGACGTGGGAAAACCCTGGCACAGAGAAACTGCTGCAAACGCTCCTCATCTCTTTCCCCCTCGGCCCTCAGTGAGCCCCCCCCTGCTGTCTACGGATATGTTGAAGACAGTGACCAGCTGACCCCAGGTCCACAGTCAGTTAGTGGAGGAAGGAGCAGCCAACACCCAGAAACGGTTTCAGTGTTTGCATAGGAGTTTGCATCCAGGCAGAGAGAGCAGCTCAGGTGAAGTCCCAGAGGAGCGACAGGGCTGAGGAGACCTGCGCAGCCCCAGGGAGCCTAGATCCTATGCATTGCCCCAGGGCTCTGGCCCCTCACTGGCCACAGTCTGGCCCCCTTGCTGCCCCATCCCCATCTACCTGACCTTGGACTTGGGAGGCCTGGGCTCCTTCTCAGACTTCTCTCTCCATCTCCACCCCACCCCAGGCCCCCAATGGCCCCACAGCTCCAATCCCATCCATCTCACAGTCTCTTTTCTGCTGAGTTCTGTCCCCTGGATTCAGGCTTGCTGCTCCGTGCAGATCTGAATCTCCTCAGGTGGCCCTTTCTGGAGGCTCAGTAGACTTGGCAGGCTGGGACAGCCAGTGCTCCCTCCTCCCAGGGCTCCTGCCTGTCAGCCACACCTGCAGATGAACCCAGACTCCACCTTCCCACCTCTCCACTGATACCAACGAGCCCTGTCCCTCTTCTTGAGCCTGAATAGAGGTGGCAGCCTCCTACATGTCTTCCTGCTAAAATGTAAATCAAAACTGGCGGATGGCTGTGTTCTCACTTAGGAACTGAAATCCTTTCTTGGCCCAAGAGACAACACAGTCTAACCGCCCTTCACACCCCCACAGCCCCTCTGCTCTCCTCTCCCCCAGCTCTAGCCACATGGCCTCCCTGCTATCCCACCTCAGGGCCTTTGCTCCTGCCGCCCCTCCACCTGGGCAGTGTCCACCTGTAGGTCAGGCTCCATCCCTCCCACCTGCTCAGAGTCACCCACTTGGAGAGGACTTCCCAGCCAGGCTTATAAAATAGCAGCAGCCACCTGCATCCGCCTTCCCTGACACCACGGCCCTTTTTATTTTCCTCCTCATGTCTGCTGCCTCCTGACATTGTGCTTGTTTTCTTGTTTGGTGCCGTCTTCTTGCTGGGGAGAAAACCAAAGAGAGTTGGGGAACTTGAGCTCAGTCATGCCCAGCACATAGTAGGTGCCTGGCACGTAGGTCCCCAAAGCACCTGAGGCCCAGGACTCCAGGTATCAGCACAACAAGGTCCCCTGGCCAGGGTCCAGTAGCACTCTGAAACTCAGCTTGAGTTCCAGCCCAGCACTGGGCCCTCTGTAGGCTACCAGGCCAGGGGTTAAGCAAGGTGATGGGGCAGTCTTGGTTGGGTAACTCAGTTGGTTTTGTCTAGTTTCAGGGTCTCCATCTTTTCTCCTGCACTACTTGCGAAGGTGTTTCCCAGCTCACAGAATCTTTCTGGAGTCCCAGGAGGGTAGCCAGGCGTGCCCATCTTTCTACCTTGCAACTCACCACCTGCCTCCTTCCTCTGCAAATCACTCCCCACCAGAAAAGGATCGTTTTTAATGCAATTTTATAGGCAGTGCCTGTGGCTCACTGGGTAGGGCACCGGCTCCATACACCGAGGGTGGCGGGTTCGAACCCGGCCCCGGCCAAACTGCAACAAAAAATAGTTGGGCATTGTGGCGTATGCCTGTAGTCCCATCTACTCGGGAGGCTGAGGCAAGAGAATCGCCTAAACCCAAGAGCTGGAGGTTGCTGTGAGTTGTGACGCCATGGCACTCTACCGAGGGTGACAGAGTGAGATTCTGTCTCTAAAAAAAAAAAAAGAAAAAAATGCAATTTTACTTCAAAAACCCCATAGCCACACTCTAGCAAACTGGCAGAGCTGAATTCAGATCCTGCCCCTACTAGTGGGGAACCTTGGGAAAAACAGCAACTGCCCCAAGCCTCAGTGTCACCATCAGTAAAATGGGTACAAGGAGTACAAGTAGACTCACCTTGCAGGATGACTGTGAGGATTAGGAGAAGGTCCGCATGAGGCAAATGCCTCAGTAAATGTTATTATTGTCATGGCGATTATCTTGAGTATTTTAAGAGTAAAAATAGAAAAAGAAAAGCCATATGGAATCCCACACACGGCGCCAACTACTTTGCATTTCTCTGTCTCCTTTTTCACACACGCTTTTACACGTTTCTAATAACTATGTGCATGTAATTTTGCATTCTGATTGTCTTCACTTAGCAGTAAATTAGCCATTACCCCATGATTTTACTTAATCTTTCTAAATATCATTTTAGCAGCTTCCCAATAGTCCGGATTCCGAGTGTTGGCACTCATTTAGCCATTCCTCCACAGCAGGGCATTTATACAGTGTATAATTTCTTACTATAACAAATAACGCTGGCAGGGGGCAGGGTGGGGGGGCGCCAGGCATACTCCAGAAAATATGGGGCTGCGGCTGACACCTTGGTGGGTTTGTGGCCTTTCCCCTTTTTGAATGATTTCCTCCGGATAGATTCCAGGCAAGGAAATTCCTGAGTCAAGGTGGGTGACAGTTTTATAGCTCTTGATACCAATACCAGCCTCATTCCCAAAAGGCTAGCACCCTGGAGTCACCCTCTCCAGCATGGGGTTGGGGGGGGCACATTTTTATATGAAGTTGGCATTGCTTTGTTAGTGAGGTTGAACACCTTTCCTGTCATTAGTCAATTAATTGTATTTCCTCTCTTGTGAGCTGCCATTTATTTTTACTGTGCCTCCAAGACAGTTGATAATCGAAGCCATTTTTATAAAGTAATGTTTATTTCCCCAATTGTGGTCCCTGGGGTTTCGTCTTGTCTGTGTTCCTCCCTTGTACTATTTATTTGATACATTTTTAATTGACTTTAAATCAAGTCATTTTTTTAAAAAAAACCCAGACTTGCTGTAAGCAATGTCATCTTGGGTTTAAGAGTGCTATTCTTCCTAATGTGCATTAAAACAAATCTATAAACATATCCAGTGTGTGGTAAAGCCACTTCACATTGGGCCCCAAGGACTGATAGTTCAAATTTCAGGAATTTCGAAAGCCTGTTGTTAAGCAGGGCCCCTGTTAAAAATTAAATTATATAAACTTATGATTAAATAAATTATATATTAAACACAAATGTAATCAATGCCCAAAATGCACCACTATCTAATTATTTTGCTCCATTGACAAGTCTCAACGCTCTTGAGGTTGTCTGTACCTGCCCAGTGGAAATCTGCATAATTGTGGCTGCTGGCGGTATTTACACCATGGAAATTAGCAGCAAACGCTGCAGATCAGGGATCCCTGCCCCCAGAGAACAGGTTGTTTAATGTTTATCAGCTGCCACTGAACGTAACAGTTCAAACTGGCCTATTTACCACGTCAAATTATCTCACCTGCCCTGGGGGCCTATGAACCTTATTAAGGGAAGTGTGTTTCTTATGTGCAGAAAAAACAATCCCAGTGTTTCCAGGGACTCACATAGACAGCACCCAGGGCAGTGACAGCCAGGACAAGGAAAAGGTGGTTCTCAAAAGTCAGTTCATAGTACCTTTCCAGCTCCTGGTCCTTCCACAGGCAGAAACAGAGGGAACCTGGAGGCAGAAAGCCTGGCCAGGGCTTCTTGCCACACATCTGCATATCCCACCCCTGGAGAAAGCGTCTTGGACAACCCCCCTTGCAAACTCTCCAGCGCCATCCTCCTCTTCCTTCTCTGGAACAATGTCATGTGGCTGCAGTCCAGGCATCATTAATTCACTAATTTATTCAATGGGTTGGCCAAGGCCAAGCCTGCATTAAGTGCTGGGAATGGAAAGACAAAACAGGCCGTGACCCTCCTTCAGGAACTCCACCATCTAGCCATGTGTAGAGAATCCATTCTGAGCCACTACTGACTTTGCTTAGAAAAATCAATATATTCAGCCAAGGTGTGAATATACCTTATAGCAGGTTTGGGAAGTCACTTTGAAAATGAACCTGCAAATGAACCAGATGTGCACAGCTGTCTATAGTTCAGGTAGAGGTTTTGTGTCTCTGAGCCCAGAATGTAGCTCAGTGGGGTGCACAGGTGAGGGCTTTGGGTCCAGCCAGACAGATCCTCAGGCCCTGTGACCTTGGGCAAGCCCATTTGCCAGTCTGTGGAAATGGGGGTGTCAGGAGAAAGGACAGGACCCATGAGGAGCCCCGCAATGTGGCGTCCCCTGTTCTGGGGACATGCTGCCTGCAGCCAGTGCCAGACAGGCCTCATCCTTGGAGGGGCTCCCAGAATCCTGCACCCCAGGAGAGTCCCCTGCTGCTCCACCCGGCTAGTTTGGAATCTTAATTAAAACTACCTAAGACAGCAATTATGGTGTAAACAAAGATGCCAGCTTGTGTGAGTAATTAACAAAAAGGCATTTCCATGAAGGCCTGGATGGATCTAGGGACTCATTAGCTCTTGTAGAGAAAGGAGGGTGTCCCTTTATGTCATTTGACAGGAATTCCACATAACTGCCCCGTGGGCTGTAGCGGGGCAACAGGGAGCAGGTGGGATCACCGTAAAGAGAGAAGCGTGGCTGGGCCGAGGGCAGCGAGTTGCCCAAAAACAGTTTAGTTCATTGGCTCTTAATAGGCCCAGCTCCCATATCAGGCACTACCGGCGAGGGGGCAAGGAATTTATCTCCGTCGACTGGGTCAGGGAGGACCACGGAATCCTCCCTTCTTTATTTCCCCTGCTATTAAAACTCTGGCCTTAACTGCTAAAATATTTGCTTCCAAGAATAGATGCTTGTTGGTGCAGCTGTCTCCCAACATGGGCATTCGGCTCCAATCACAATGGCGGACACCCAGGCCGCCTGTAGGCTGGAGGCACCTGCTCCCTGCCCCTTGTGGGCCCCCCAGCACAGGCCTCCTGTTGTTTCCGAGGCACCCCAGAGGATGCTGGGGGGAGCTTGTCACCAGATTGTGTCACTGCAAGCTCTGGGAATGGCTCCATCATGCCCTGTGTACTGGGCTGAATGGTCTTGTGAGTCGCTGGGCTCTGTTGTTTGTCACAGGCAAGAATGAAGGCTCTGGGGTCCCTGCACTGGCCCCTCCAGGCTCTGTGCTGCTCAGCTGTGTGTCATGGGCAAGTTGCTTCACTTCTATGAGCTGCCGTGGGGATGTCAGCGCTGGGAGTGACTCATCCCCATGTGACAGGGGGCTCATGGAGATGGGTTCAGAGGAGCTGCCAGGAGGACCTGGCCCAGCACCTCACTCGTGAGAAGTAGCCTTGAAGTCTGTTCCCTTTCCCGTCCCTGTGTATCCCCTGAAAGACAAGAGGGCTTCCCGATAAGCACAGTCTCCCTCCCAGCCAGTTGAGGTTGCTACGGGCTATGGCATAGCTCTTCTGGACGGGGGCCTTTGTAGCCCAAACTGGTGCAGCTGGCTGGATCTGTCACTGTTGTCGCTGTGGCCCGGAGGGGCAGTGCCAGGAGGCCTAGCTGCAGCATATCCGAGGGTTTCCCATCTGCATCCAACTTCCCTTCCCAACTGCCCACCCTGAGTGGGAAGACCCGTGAGACACCTCCCTGTGTCCTCACAGAGGCAGAAGCCTCCTATGGACCCTTCAATTGCCACTCAGTGGTGGGATGGGCCTGGCTTCAGCCTCCATGTGAGCCGCAGCCCACCCCCGCTCGCACCCAGCACGTCTGAGCAACCTTCTCAGAGCCTGGCATGCCCCCTCCACACCTCACAGCCCAGCCCCTGCACAGGGGTGGGGACTTGAGCCCCGAAGTGAACGCCTTAGTCCACAGTACCTGCAGGTGCTCTGTCCCCGCCTGAACCCCTGCTGATGCCATCATCACTTGTTTCTCAAGGACACATCATTGTCACTTTGCAGGGTCTCAAATTCAGATGTATCCTCAATCAATGACATGCACTTAACTGATTTCTGCTCATTTCCTCCCTAAAAAGCCATCTCTCAGTCCATAGTATTGATGGGGTCCAAATATGGCTGCCCTGGAGGTAGGAGGGAGCGCCACTAGTTTAAAGAGAATGTGGAGCCGGCAGAGCCCTCCAGCAGCAAGTGACCTGGCTGGGAGGGAGTCTGGCCAGAGCCCAGGGCTGCAGGCACAGCCGTGGGCAGCACGGAGGTGAGAGGCCCACCGAGAGGTCATGGCTGTGCCCCAGGTCAGGGGACAACAAGGAAATTTCAGAGGCAAAGTAGACAGGGCCTGTGAAGGCACTGGATGGGTGGGCACCAGGGACAACTCAAGAGTCTGACTTGAGTGACCCGTGGTGTCACCACTGACCAGGAAGGACAGTGCTAGAGTGGTGGGGGCTTGGGCACAGAGTGGGAGGGGTGTTATTACTGACCACAGCAAGAGGGAGAGGTGTGAAGTGCAGATAGATACAGGGCCTGAGTGGCAGGGACAGGTCACAGGTGAGCAGGAGGTGGAGAGGTGTCATGAGGGACAGGTGAGTGTCCACCAGGCAGAGGCAGGCCCCAGAAGGATGTTGGACACAGACCCACTGCCCTTGTAGGGGGCCGGCTCTGCATGTGATGCTGGGCAGGTGCGTATGAGTGGGTAGACTGAACATGGGGGAGTGTATGTGGTCCGTGTGGTGAGTGTGAGTGGGCAGATTGAACATGGGGGGGGGGGTATGTGTGGTCCGTGTAGCATGGTGTGTGTTGGGTGTGCACCCTCTCATGCTTGGGCTTGTCCAGTCTTATCCCGTCCCTAGCCTCTGCCCAGAGCAAGGGAGGTAGAAAGGGCTTGGGGAACAGGCCAGGGTGCAGCAACCTGGAAACAGGGCCGGGTCAGTGCCCAGACTGATGGGAGCACTGAGGTGCAAGGGCACCAGGGCCAAGGGGCCAGGAGCTGAGGCTAAGCCAAGACAAGGTGCAGACAGCCTCGAGACAGAGGCACGTCCAGGCCACAGCATGGGCCAGAGCTGGGGACAGAGAATGATCACACCCCTGCCTGCGAGGTGCTCGCCCAACCCAGACACCTCTTTAGGTTCCCACACCAGCCCCTTGGGGAGCTCCTGCACAGCCCTCAAAACCTTGTTGAGATCACTGTCCTCCTCAGGGCTCCTTCCCTCCTCTGGGACCCCTCTGCCTACCAGAGCTGCTGGATGGGCTGAGAGCTGGGCTGGCCCGAGTCCTACAGAGTAGAGCCTCAGCTGGGACTTCCAGCACCTCGTTAGCCCCTCACCATAACTGGCTGTTTAACCTGGGGCAGTTTCCTGCTTCCTGAGCCTCATTCTCCCCATGTACATTGGGGGAAGGGACTGAGGCATTTTTCAGCTTAAAGTTTCTCGGACCTTCCATCTGGCTAATGGAGATGCCAATCAGGGACAAGAATGGATTTGAAAAGGCTTTGAAAAATTCATAGCAGGAGGCAAAGGAGAGTCTTTATTTTGTGGAGCAGGAAGCAGGGGGATTTATGGACAGAGGCTGTCGATGAAAAGGACAATGTCTCTGAGTACTTTGTGGCATTTAATGTAGAACGCAGCTCTCCCATTAAAGTGATGGCATCAAATATTTACCAAAAGGGTATTAAAAATTAACCTTTAGGATGGGATATTTAAAGGCCCAACACTCCCTGAGAACTGTCCGGAAGTCAGAAAGGCAGGGTGACGGGAAGGACGCTGCAGGCAGGGCCGAGTGGTGGAGGTCCCTGAGCCAGCCCCACTCCCAAAGCCAAAGAAGCCTCCAGCCCCAGGTCTGCAGAGGCCTGGAGCCCTCCAGGACAAGGACAGGCCCTCGGCTGGCATTCTCAGCCCTCTGTGACCTGGCCCTGCCTCTCTGAGCAGCTGAGATTTATAGAATGGAAGGGAGTGAATCTGCTTAGGCTGGGAGAAGCCAGTGTGGCAATGGGAGCAGTCTAGGCACCAGGAACGTGCAAAGGCACTGAGGCAGAGCACTAGTGTGTTGTACTTAGGGGCAGTTGGGCAGTGCGAGTGTGTGTGTGTGACACAGGTGGAGCCTGATTGTGCAGGGCCACAGTGGGGTTTGGGCGTCTTATTCCAGGGACGGGGGAGCCCTAGGGGAGGAATAGGACCCAGGTTGCCTTTGGGGGGGAGCTGAGAGTCCAGCAAAGAGGCTGCCATGAAGGGGGTGTCTGCTGCTGGACAGGGTGGTGGCAGCGGAGGTGGTGCCCACAGGATGGGCTGGAGGATGGACTGGGGGTGAGAAGCAAGTGGGGAACCCCAAGAAGATGTCAGGACCCTGCACCCAGCAGCTGGGAAATCCTGGTGCAATTTTCCAAGATGGGGCCCTGGGGGCAAATATAACTTTGGAATCAGAGGTGTGGAGGGTGTGCAGTGACCAAGATGCCAGCAAAGGAGTCTGGGAGGAGCAGGAGGGCTGGGTCGGAGGCCGCAAGAGTGGAGTATCCATGGGAGGACAGGCCAGCTGGAGGGAAGCGGGTCGAATGCCCTGCCCTCCGTGTCCTGCCCCCTCAATGTCTCTGCATGCTGCACCCCGTCCCGGTCTGGCAGTGTGATCCGCGGGCCCCAGGATGTGCCGCAGCATCGCCCTGCCTGTCAGAAGCCGCTGGATGTGCATAGCCAGCACCAAATAGCATCACCAGTCCCTCCCCCATCCTTCTGCCTTCTGCATTTGCTGGGATGTCGGCCAGCTTCTGCCTTAAAGAAAGTGAGACTTCATGTGACATTCTTTAAAACAATGCCGTGCCCTGTAAGACACAAAGTTGTAATTTGTCCTCAAATGGGATCTTTCTTTTGAGGCCTCTCATTTTCCCTAGAGACCCAGGGACGGGTAACTGGGGTGTGAGGGGCAATGTGGAACATGCTGGCCAGTCCCCCTGCACACACACACACCACCACACACACATACCCCAGAGATCTGCACATCTTCACACACACACATCAGAGCTCTGCACACATACACATGCACACATCAGAGCTCTGTATACATACATGCACACACACCAGAGCCCCTGCACATATGCACCACACCTCCCCTCACTCAGCCCCATACACACCTGGATGCCCTTTCCATCCATCCAGATGACTCATCAAGATATTTTCCAAAGAAAAAATTAAAATATTCTGGGGGGTCTCTACCACCTCCTTTTGAAATACTTTTTCTCACCCCATAGTAAGACATATATTATTGCCTCCTGGAATCCTTACAAAAGTGTCCATTTAGCAGATGGGTACTCTGAGATTCGTGGAGAAAGGTGACTTACAGCGCAAGGCCCACACTGAGCAGCAAAGCTGGGGCCTGCCCTCACTGACCAACCTGCCACTGTCGCTTGGAGCAGAGAGGCATCAAAGGAAGCCTAACCCAGAGATGAGCTCACTCTGGGGGACATGGAGCCCCCACATCTCTACAGGACTGGGCTGCCCCTCCCCCCTCCCCCCCCCCCCCCCCGAGCTGAGCCAACACCAGTGGGGAGAGAATATAAGAACCACATTCCAGTTAGGAAGGAAGAACTTCCCCCAGGCAGCCTTGTTTCACGGCAGAACATGCTTTCTTCAGTAGGCAGTGAGCACTCCCCATCACTGGGGTGTGCAAGTCGGGGCCGAGGCGCCTTTACTGAGAAGCAACAGTGGGAAGTCCAGCTGTGTAGTCCCCAAGATGCTTCTGCTCCCAGTTTCTCTAGTTGTGCCCTGAGGCTTTCCTTGTACTAGTTAATGCTTACTGTATAATAAGTTATCCCAAATTTAGCAGCTCAAACAACTAATATTTATTTCAATCTTCCTGTGAGCTGGGAATCTGGCTGTGGCTAAGCTGGGTCTTCTGGTGGTCATGAGGGCCATTTCAGGGGCTGCCAACCACAGGGAGAATCAGGGAAGGAGGCTGTGAGCAGCCCCATCCTACGAAGGGGGACACTGGGAGGGATGGCCCCTGCCCCAGTCACATAGCATATGCATATCTGGGCTGTGGGCCTCTGGTCAACTATCTTGGGTCACATGAGAAGCCTCTTGCTCCATGCCCAAGGCGTCCCAGGCAGAGTTGCACTCACAGCATGGAGGGTGAGCAGGGAGGCAGGCTGGTCTCCAGGGACTTTGCTGTGTCTGCATCCATGGATTGACAGCCCCAGGAGCAACCACTTCTGAACTCCTGCACACTAGATCCTGCCAGAACATGCCTGCAGGGGATGGGGAAGGTGGATCCAGCCATCAGAGCACCTGCCCTCTGCCACTGGGTCAGCAGACTCCCAGGAAGCCCTCCTGCGTGTCAAACTCTGCCCTGGCATGGAGACCGGCTGCCAGCAGCAGTCACAGGCCTCGGGCCTCTCTCCAGCTCCTCCCTGGGCTCTGTGGCCCTGGGCCTCACTTTATCCAACTGTACAATGGATTCAGACGCTGGAGTGAAGCACCCTGGTGAAGAAGCAGAAGATAAGGTAGTTCCCACAGCTCCTACCTGAATCTGTGCCCAGTGATAGTGATTAGTTAAAATACTCATGATCTGCAAGCAACAGCAAACCTGGCTCAGACTGACTTACAGGACTAAGGGGATGTTCAAGTCATGTAACTGAACACTGCAGCGAGAACATAGATTTCAGGAAAAGAAAAGCTTGATCCAGCAGCTCCAATCATCTGAAGAAGAACTCGCGTTCTCACCTCCACTTCACTGAGACGGGGGCCCGACTCTCCCTCTGGATCATGAATCAGCTGTCACCAGCTCCCAGGGCAACAGGAAAATTCAGCAGCAAATTCAGCTGCAAAGATGCTATCAGCATCCCCCTTGGCTCAGACGCGGTCCCCGGAACCAGGCCTTGCTGGTCCTGATTAGCCCTGTGTGGGTCATACACTCCTCCCTGGACCAGTCTTTCTATCACAGAGGTAGGACACAGTACTGGGCTTATCAAATCAGGGCACACCCTGAAACTAGGGCCAGAGTCAGACCAAGGGACTCAGTGACCAGGGCAGAAGAGGAGAGGGGAGCAGATGTGGGGCATCTGTCAGCCAGCACCTGTCTCACCCACCCTCCATACAGTCTCAATTCAGATGAGGTGGTGTATGTACGGATATTTATAAATTGGCAAACATGGGGGGTTTATTTTTACCCAGTCAGGAGCAGCGCACCTGTGATGCTGTGTGCCTCACGAGAGGTGGAAGTGTCAGGAGGTGGTGGCTTCCCCTGGTTCCTTCAGAAAATATTTATGGAGCAGCACACACACCAGACACTGCATTGGGTGACTTCCGAGGGGAGGCATCCGGTAGTCAGGTGACTCAGCGTTTGAGTAAATCAAATGTGTTGTCTGACTTGTTCAGCTTGAAGAATTTCAGGCCAAGATATTGAACTTCTACTGCCCAAAAGCCTTCCTTGAGTCTCTCACCGCTTCTTTTCTACCACCAGCCTCTGAATTGGCTGTGCCTGTTTTGGAGAGTCATAGGAGGGGACTGGGTGGTATAAGCTCCTTTTACACAGTGTTTTGGCTGAAGGATTTGTCACCACTGGGAGAATCCAGAGTCCATTCTTTATTGCTGAGCAGTGATCCTAGAATGGCCACACCGCACTTATGCGTCACCTACTGAAGCGTTTGGGTCTTGACACCTTTGGCTGTTACAAATAAAGCCACTCTGAATGCTCATGTCCAAGTCTTCTGGAGAATGTGTGCACACGTTTCTCTTGCATGTTGTGTGAGTGCCCTACAGTACAGTGACAAATGATCACATGCTCTGGCCACACAGGTTTATTCCGCTATAGTCCTGGAAGCCAGCAAGCTGAAATGAATCTCACGAATACCCGATGTCAAGGTGTCGGCAGCACTGAGCCTTCTGGAGGCAGCAGGAGAGAGTCCATTTCTGTGCCTGTTCCACCTCCCAGAAGCCTCCTGCATTCCTTGGCTTGTAGTCCCTTCCAGCAATGTCATCTCTCTGACCCCTGCTCTGGTCACATCTCCTTCCCTGACTGACTTTCCTACCTTCTTCTCAGAAGGACCCTGGCGATTGCATCAGACCCAGCCAGATAACCCAGAGGAATCTCCCCGTTTCCAGACCCTTAACTTCAGCACCTCAGCGGCGTCCCTTTCTACACGTAAGGTGGCATTCTGTAGGACTGCCGTCTTACCTGTCCTCAGGGACACAGTGATACAGTGGTAAAGTATGGTTAATAGTGTCTCCACTGCTCAGGTGGGGGTGAATCCCATAGAAAGACGTGCTGAAAGCTCCTGGCCCCACACCCAGCATAAACGTGGGCTGTTCTCACGAGTGAAGAACACACTGTCTGCAGTTCACCTGGCATTGAGTCTTGTTGTGCCTCGTGACTCCTCTGCTTTTGTCGGCTGGCTCTGTTATTGTTACAGGAGCTCTGAAGCTTTCATTGTTATGCAAATTGCCAGGTGCTCCTTTATCTCCCCTATTCGGTGGCAGACACATCCCACAGCCCTCCTGTCCTGCCAGCTGCACAGCCTCTGCATCCCAGGCCCTACTACCTGATTCAGGCTTAAAAGCTCTCTCATCTGGCCGCCGTGGCCACCACCCAGCTGGCCTCCTGGTCTCCAGCCTGCCCAGGCCCCCACCCTGCATGAGAGGGATGGCTGCGTGGCCCAGTGGCTAGCAGCACAGGCCTGCCCTGGGCTCCACACTAACTGGACCTGTGACCCCGGCGTGGTGAAGGACTCAGTGGCTGCCACCTCTCCAGACTCACGCTGGCCAGGAGCATCTTATGCCGTGATAGCCACTGCCATCCTCTGATGGCTGGGGTACCTCCCAGTGACTAACTCTGCTCAGGGCCCCAAGACTATTCTCCCTGCCCCACTCCTGGCACAGAATGCCCAGGACCCCCGGACTTGCACTGCTGACACAGCATGCATCTGCAGCTCTTGTTACACCCCCGGGAGCCTTCAAGGGCTCAGTTCCATGCCCTCAGCTCCGAGCCCAGGCCCAGTGGGATAAGATGCCCCCAGCAGAGGCATCTAAAAGGCTTCTGGAGCAGTCTCATGGTGATGCTGGGCAGTAGGGGCACAGGAGGATGGGGCAGTGAGGGGCAAGGTGACCAGCAGGGTGCCTGGGGGAACGGGTGGCCCCTATGTCAGAGCAGGCAGGCTCCCAGAAACAGGAGTGGACAGCTTCACAGGAACAGCTTCCTGCACTCAGCAGGCTATAGCTCCCTGCATGGCTAAGGCATGATTGCCGTGAAATAGAACAAATGTTGACATTTGCGGAAGACTCCTTCTGGAAGGCTGTGCAACAGCAAAGCATTCCCAAGCCTCATGCGCTCCCGGGGCTGGTGGGTTGGGCTGTGTCCAGGTGGCCCAGGCCAGAACTCTCCCCAGCCAAGGGGGGTCCACAGTGGTAGAAATCCTACTGGCCAGGAGTGAGGATGGTCCTACAGGACTGGAGTGGCATCAGGCACCCACCAGAGAGGTTAAGTAATTAGCCCAGGGCCACACAGCTTGTGAGGGGCAGACTGGGATCTGAACTCAGCCCTGTCTGACTCCACGGCAACCAGAGGTCATCCCTGCTCCAGCACTCTACAGTGCTATGTAGTACAGAATGTTACAAAGGCCTATGGGAGTCTGACAAGTTGCACAAAAAGGTGCCCAGTGAGCGAGGTCTTGACAGGTGTAGGAGTTTTCCAGATGGACAAGGGGGAGGGTGTCCCCAGCCTTGTGGAGGGCACGATGGGGCTTTCTGGAGAGAGGGTCCTTTGGAGTGGAGGCCACAAAACTGGGAACATCAATAGAGTCCTGGTAACGAGAGGGCCCGAGTTCCCAGCTAAGGCATCGATCTTTACCCTCTAAGAAATCATAAATAGAATTGTTTTTGTTTTTCAGTATTATCAATTTTGAAATATTTCATATTATTTACAAGAATCTATATAACACACACACATATATATATATATACATAAGATATAAAAGATAAAGCCAACACCACATTCTCACTGCCCAGCGTGAGACACAGACCCACAGCACCACCACCATGGCCCTCAGCATGCCCCAGTGGCACCCCTGTCCCGAGAAGCCACAAACTTGAATTTTGTGCTTGTCCTCCCCAAACAGAGGTGCACCCTAGGGAGTTACTGGAGCAGCTTTGGCCATTAAAGAAATCACTCTGGGAAGTGCCAAGGCTGAGCCAGAAGCAGGGACAGCCAAGTGGAGGCTCAGGTCAGGCCAATGATGCCCCCACCCAGAATGGGAGCCTCTTTTCCTGTAATAGTGCAGATGAGCAAGGACCGGAAGAGACTGCTGCTGCTGCTGCTGCTGTTATCCCAGAAGGGCCACCAAGGGCCAGGTGGGCCAGGCTACGGACTAAAGGAGGGGATTTGCCTCTGTATTATAACAGCTTTCCAGCTAACTGGGCAGCTTAAAAGGGAACAGGCTATAAAGTAGTGAGCTTACTGTTCCTAGGGGAAACCAAACAAAGGCTGGACATTAACTGGCCCTGCCCCTCTTCCTTCTGCTTCTTGGGCTCCCTTTATCCCAACATTTACTAGCGTGATATCACCATCTGCCCCTCCCCAGGGTCTTCAAGGCCAGAGTCAGAGATGTCATCAGGTCCCCTGACAGCAGTGGTGATCACTTGAAGTCAACGCTGAGAAGAGGACAAGTGAGAGGACCCTTGAGAACTGACCACTGCATTTACCCACATGGAGGTCTTTGGTGACCATGACAAGAGCAATTCTGTAGAGCTGAAGCCTTTTGGGAGGGGTAAAGGGATAGGGAGAAGTGGAGTTGGAAAGCAAAAGGACAGGCAGTCCTTCTATGTCCAACAGTTAACTTAACATGTTCATTGCTTTTTCAAAGAACCAGTGGTTGGAATTATTTATTAGTGCCGTCCTTTTGCTGTTTTTACCTCCATTTGTTTTAATTTACATATTGCTCTCCTGCGTCTGCCTTGTATTTATTTTCTTTTTCTTTTCTAACATTTTGAGTTGGATTATTAATTCACGTTTCCTTATTTATTAATAAGATCAGTATTTAGGACTATAAATTTTCCTCTGAGCATTGGTTTGGCTACATCACACAGATTCTGAAATGTAACATTTTATATTTGAATTGTCATCTAGATAGTCTGCCATTTATATTTTTTACTCTCTGAGTTATTTTAAGGAGTTTATAAACTTCTTGGTGGTAGAGTTTGGGGTTTTGTGGGTTTATCATTACTATTTTTGAAGTTGCAAATACTGTGATTAGAGAATATTGTCTTATTTCTATTTTGGAATTTATTTTCTTTGTGGCCTGATAGTCATTTTTTTGTGGATTTTCAAGAACTAAATAGAATGTAGATTCTGTTTAACACACACACACACACACACACACACACACACACACACACAGCTGTTAATTAGATTACTTGGCTCCCTATTTCCTTATTTATGTTTTTGTTGAATTTACCTGTAATGAACTGAGGAAGCTGAACTAAAATGCACTAATACTAGCGTACTCCATCTGTTTTTCCCTAATATCCAGTAACTCTTGCTCTGCAGATACTGGGGCTGTGTTATTTGGTGCACATGTGTTCATTACTGGTAGATCTTCATGTGATTCTCATCCTGGCTGCACACACAGCACTCTCCGTTTTCTGCCTTATTTTTCTTGCCCTGACTTCAGCTTTGCCTGATATTCAGATCATGGCCTCTGATTTCTCTTGGTTTGCATTTGTTTGTTATGCTTCTGCCCATACTGTCATTGTGGTTAAAAGCACACAATAAAAATCTTATTCAAGCATTTTTAACTGTAGCGTTCAGCAGCATCAAGCACATTCTCATTGTTGTTCAGCCATCACCACGTCCATCTCCATAACCTTTTAATCGCCTTCCCACCTTTCATATGAAACCTTTCTGAGCCACTCTGCCTCTAGTGCATTTTGTTTGTGATCCACTCTGAGACTTTTTTTGTTTTGGCAAGTGTGCATGGCTCATTAGCATTTGCTGATATGGCAGATGCATTTGGTCTGAGCCCTGTCATCGCGTTTTATGATATGCTTTCCGCTTTTATAGCTTTGGTGGGGGCTGTCAATTTTTGCCATATGGTCTTTGTTTTCTTTGTTTTATTTTTTGTATATATGTCTTCTGATGAGTTGGAAATCTGTATCTTTCATCCTGCAGTTATCTTCATAATTATAATGTGATATGACATTCTTAATTCTTTATTTCTTTAGAGAATAAAGAAATATTCTCTCTCTTTCTTTATTTTCTCCCTACTATGAACTATGTCAAAATCACAATCTTTTTACTTTCTCTCCCTTTGTCTTCCTTCTATCAAATCATTTTCATTGATTGTATTATTTTTTCCATTTACTGTTCTTCCTCTAACTTTACTCAAACTTCAACAATTCTTAGGCCCCAATTTTAATGAATAAGACATATTTTACTTATATGATCTTCCTTCTTCTCACCTCCACCTCTCTTGCTTATTATGATGATGATTCTGTTTATCTGTTTTCTGCTTTCTGTTTCAGTCCTTTCTGTAGTCGTCATAATCTTTAGATTTGTTTCAGACATAGTCCTACAGTAAAAAAAAAGCCTGTGCTTGCCAGTGCCTCTGTCAGAGTTACTTCACTTAACTCTTGGTTCACAGAAATTTGGCCTCTAGTCATTTATTTAGGATGGGCTCATGGGAACTATAATTTAGAAATATGTTCAATGGGTTATTCTGATGACTTTATACTAGATGGTTCATCTGGGCTTTAAATTCTTGGTATATTCATTCATTCAACAAATATTAATTAACCCCTACTTTGTGCCACGAACTATTCTAGGCCCTGGCAATACAGAAATCATCTTGAGCCTCCTGTAGCTAACTTCTAGTTGGGAAAACATGATACAAAAAACTAATCAGATAAATATGACATGATATGCTGGCTAGAGATGTGTGCTATGGAGAAAAACCAAGCAGGAGATTAGGGATTTCCTAGCCCTGGTTATGTTCTGGGAAGCAGAGGAGATGATCCCATGGACTTCCTCACCCTCAACCCATGCACATGTTCCCACAGATGCAGAAAGTGGAGGGTTGGTGCTGCAGCTCAGTTTCCAGCTTTGGAGAGGTGGGGCTGGTTCTGTCAAAGCCCCTCCCTTGACGTCTCTGCTTGCTCTGCTATCACGCACTGAAGCTTGGTTGAAGATGGTTTATCAATTACGGACTGCCATCCGATGCAAGTAGAAGAAACCTCACTGCAGCAATGTGGAGATGTCCAGGGCTGTCCTCGGAACCAGGTGTCCTCGGAACCAGGTGTCCCCTGCTTTCCATTTCACCTGAATAAGTGAGGGTTCTTCATTCTCACACTTGCAAGGTGGCTGCTGTTCCCCTGGACCCATGTCCCCTTTCCAATAAGCTTCCACTAACATAGTGTTGGTCAGACTGGTCATGGGACCACCCATGACTGTAAAGGAATCTGGGAAAGTGGGTATTTGTGACTGAGCAATTGCTTCTATAAATGGATGTGGGACAGGGGGTTCTTGGTGCTTACCACAGATGAAGTTTGTATTTCTGTTTGCTCGTCTTGTTTGTGACTTTACTCTGCCAATCAAGTATCAGTGGCCCGTAGGCCTGTTTCTGCACGCTGATCCTGCCCCGTTGGTCTCTGGGCTTGTTCCTACTCCAGGAGCACCCTGGTTTCTTCTCCGTGGATTTGTAGGTCCTATCTTGGTGTGATTTCCAAGACACGTAATGGCTTTTGTTATTACAAATGGCGTCTGTATCTGTTTTTAATATTTTTCAGCTTGTTGTAGCAAGGGTGACCCTATAATTTGTCATCCAAATAAGAATGCTTCTTGAAAGAAGAATAATATTAAAAATTATATCAGAATAACAAGTGTTAATTGGGACTGTCCCAAGCCAAGGCATATAATCAATCTGGTAATTGCTGAGATAGATGAATGCTGTTGAGTTTTACAAGTTAATCTGATATCTTATGAATTAAAAATTGTATCTACATCTGCACTCTTTGTTCTAATCATTACCCTGTTGATTCCATTAGAGTTTCTGTTTAAATTATCTGCAGTTAATTATAATTTTAGTTCTTCTATTCTAATCCTGATACTCTATGCTTTTTCTTATCTTATTGCATGGGCTGAGGCTCTGATACTATATAGATCCATAATTATAAAAGATTTTCTGGTCCCATCTCCAGTCTTACAGTGACATGGTGCACAATGCCTGATGACAGAGGCCATGTGCTCAGAGAAAACCTGGCTTCTCCTGGCACTGAGGCCTGAGAGAAGTGTCCCCAATGAGATGCTATCTGATATTTTGTTTCCTTCTGCTTCCCCAGAAAACCCTTTTGCTGTGCCTCAGAATGAGGGAGGTGAGATCTGAAGCACCCAGCACAGCCTCCGAGAGGAACAACTTCTACAGAGATGCCAGGGAGAGCTGAGGCGGCGGTGGTGGTGGCAGTGGAGGAAACGCCTCCTGTGCCCAAAATCCCCTTCCATGGACTTCTGAGATTCGGAGCAAACTCAGGGGGAGGGGTTGGGGGTACAGGGGAGGAGATTATGAGCCACCTGTCCATAAGCAATAGTCCTATTTTGGGCTGGTGGCTTCTGAGAGGTGACTCATTGTGAACTTGGGATGACCAACACAAAGCTGCTCTGGCTGATCTGAGCCAGAAGGATCTAGGCCTGTGAGTCATACCTGTGGTTTAAACACCAATACTTCCCTTGCCTCTGCCCCCTCCAATAGTGGCCCCTTGGGCCTATTCATATCAGATTATTGAATGTGCGTGTCTGTGCGTGTGCTCAGGTCTGTGTGTGATTCAGGGTGTTCTTTTTGTTTGTTTGTTTGTTTGGGTGGTTCATTTTTATTGGAGTTTCCCCTCGCCCAAGTTCTCTGATGAATACAAGTCACCATGTGGCTGGGGGTTCTTGCCAGGGTCAATATCCAGGGCTTACGCTTCTTGCTGCAGCCAGTAGCTGCGAGCCAGATGGAGTTGGCTGAACACAGGGTACAGCCCCGCCATGTCTCGGGAGCCATTGGGGATTGGAAAATGCCTGTCAGGGTTGGTTCTTACAGAAGTCTTTCCTGTTAACAACAGTAATAATAAGAGACACATCTCAGGCCAACCCTAGGCACCAGGTTGGGTGTTTTTATGCACACTGTCTCACCACCTGGGAAGCAGGTGTGATGAGCCTCCTGCAGAAACAGCTCAGAGAGGGAAGGAATGTCCAGGGTCACACAGCCAGGAGGAGCCAGCCTCACCTGAGGGGCATAGGAACCAAAAATCCAGGCTCCCAGACATGACATGCTCACGCAGCACAATCCCAGGAGCATCTCCCTAATGTCCTCTCAAGGGCAGGCCCGCGCCCTGAGTTCTCCACCATCACTGCCTGGAGCCCCTCTCTACTCACCACATTCTAGTTATGCACCTGCTGTATGCCAGGCACTGCTCTGGGCAGTGACAGAGATAGGAGATGACTCAGACCTCACCTTTGTCCCCAGGGAGGTCCCTGCCTGGTGGGAGAGACAAACCCATGGGTCTTTGCTGAGAAGGGTGATGAGGACTGTGAAAACCCAGAAAGGAACGTTCTAGAAATCCATCCACTTTAAGGTGGGACTGCCATGTTAACCAGACCCCCATAGCATCCTCCCACAGAGCTCCCTGCCTTCATTACCTACCTTGCTGCCTGGGGCACACACAGGAGAAGATGTCACCTAAATGATGATCACGTATGTCCCCAAAGGCTACACTGCCAGTGTAGAAACACTCATTCTACTGGTGTTTGTGACACCAAAGTCTCCCACAGCTCTTAGCTTGGGAGCCCTGCTCAGACACATGTCCGCTCTGTCCCTGCCCCTTTGTTCAACCAGACCCAGTGTTCTTACACAGACTGTCCACCTATTTACCACACATGACAGTGGGGCCTGGCTGGGCCAGGTGGGCCCCTGCTCACAGTGAGGGCCTTCTAGCTGGGGAAGGAAGGCGGGGAAGAATGGAGGTGGCCGTGGCGGTGAGAGCTGTATCGAGAATTCAGTCAAAGCAAGGGCATGTGAGTGAGGGCTGTGAGGCTGGGTGGTTTCGGAAGGCCCTTCTTGCTGTGGTATTTGAGCCCAGATCTGAATGACAAGTAGTAACCAGCCCCCGACATCGAAGCTGGGAGGAGGACATTCAGGCAGAGGGAGCTGCCAGTGCAAAGGCCTAGAGACAGCCACAGGCTTAGTGGTCCCCAGGACCCAGAGGTAGAGCAGAAGGAGGCAATGGGGACAGGACCTACTCTGGGGTCTGCCAGAGTCATTGTCAAGCTGAGAAAATAATAGTGTCCCCTTCAACAAAGCACCACACCTCTTGGCTTTTCAACAGCCCCATAAAGAAGGGTCTCTCCCCATTTTACAGAACAGGAGACCAGGACTCACTTGATTCGCCTGAGGTCACACAGGCAGGCTGTGGGAGACCCCATCTTCTGGCCCCATTGTGTATCTGAGCCCAGATCTGCATGACAAATGAACGTCTTCTTTAGACTGTGCTGGCAGAATCAAAGCAGGACTTTTGCTTGAGGTCATGATCAGGTTTAGGTATGGCATCCTTTCCCCTGGATGCCGAGTCCTCATGGGACGTGCTGGGGCCTTAGTGTCACGGGCCGCCCTCCAGCTCATGTGTGCAGCCCCACCTGTGTCCCACATGCAGTGCCTCAGAGGAAGGGGATGCTCAGGCTGGAGGTCCTAGACCAAGGCTCTGACATCAGCTCCACCACTAGTTGCAGTGTGACCTCAGGCGAGGCTGGACCCTTGCCACCCTGTTTAAGGGTTTGTAGCCCTGGGGTCCTGACGCTCTGGGTGCTCACACAGCTACTCACAGAGCCGTGCCTCTGCTCCCGAGAAGGAACTGTGGCCAAATGACAGTGAGGGCTGGGAGTCCCCTGATTTGCATCCCCCGAAAGTTCCTAGAGGAGGACACGCCTCCTGGCCCCACAGGTGTTTTCAGGAATAACTGAAAATTCCCATGGGGTGGTTGCCCTGCTACTCTGCTGAGTCCCTCTTGGGTGGCTGGGCCAGGGACTGGAACATTCTGCAGGGGGCAGGAGGCTTCACACCCTTGTGTCTCCACAGAGATCACACACACCAGCACTCTTGGCACAGGTGGGGCACGGCAGGCAGGGGCCACAGCACCACTGTCCCTCAGCAGTGTCAAGGACTCCTCAAAACCCCCACAAGACCCCAGGTCATCATGATGAAAACCTGTCCCCACCCTGGTGTGGCTGTGGCTGTAGCTGTGGCTGATGGACGTGCCGATGAGTAGAGTGTCCCTGAATGAGGACGCAGGGTAGTGAGGAGTGTAATTGCGGTTTTGGAGAGTTGTTTTTTTAGTGTCCCCAAACCTAATTTTTTATGCTGCCTCCTTTTTCTTTGTACTGTGAGCTTCTCTCTATCACTACATAATTTTTAATAATAATAATACAAAAAGTAAAACAAAAAGAAGAGAAAGATGACGACGACACTGTATGTCCGCTGAGCAGTCTGCACCCGACGCTGGTGTGTGCAACTGCCGTGTCTGTGCAGACCGTTTCCCACTGGGAACTGTGTGATTCATGAGCAGTTTTATGCTTTCCCTATTGTCTACGTATGGTGTGCCTGGTGTGTGTTCCGGAATCTCTATTCAGAATCGTAGCTGGTAGTACTATGGGCTCACTGCCCTCGCCTTAGCCTCAGAGATTGCCCTGGGCCTAAGAAGCCGCCTGCTCACCCACCTCGCCGGGACACTCCAGCTGCCAGGCTGGCTCCTGACCATGACCATTGGCAATGTGTAACAGGCCTTAATTCAAAACACCCGCACACACATGCACATACGCATTCACATATTTGTATACATGTGTGCGCACAGCCACACACATGCCCACAATGCAGTCCACACACGTGTGCATGCATGAACATGTGGACATGCCCATACACCCACACACATACACAGATATGCATCCATGCACACACGTGTGCACAGCGTAGCCACACGTGCACACATACACACAGACGCACACAATTCTGTGAGTGGATCTGGCCCTTCTTGCTGACTCCAATGTTCTAGAAAACAGCAGGTAGGCTGCTTGTAGCGTTCCCAGTGCAGGTGGTATTTCCCTGCATCATCAGAAAAATTCAGGCACATTTGGCCCCAAGGCTGAAAAGGAATTGAGAGTGTCAGGGAAAACATGGCGACAAGTGGGGTTATCAGGCTTCTTCATATGAGAGGCGGCTCCCAGCTCACCACTAACCCCAAAGCTGTATTCAGGTCGGTTCAGACGAACCGGGGCTGTGGGTGTGGCTGTGCCCAGCACTGACCCTTGCAGAGCCCACTGTCCATGCCAGGTCAGGGCTCCAGCCCATGTGGCCTGGCCCTTTCATCCCTCCAGCTACAGTCCTGCCCAGGCCTCTCCCCTGCCACGCTGACTCGGCATCTACTAGAGGTCACCAAGTGCAGGGTGCCTAACAGAGGTGCTAGATAGAGGCTTAGTGAGTGGACAGATTAGGCTGTCCATCAGTCTGTACCTGAAACTCCTATCTGCACATCAAAGCCCTGACCAATTTGCCCTTGACAGACTGAACTTGAGGGCTGTTGCATGGCCCACCTCTAGGAGGCACCACTCATAACACTTCACATGAGTGGCAGTGGGCTCCCAGGGCTCCTATGTATACACAGGGGCGGCACTGAGGACAGGGGCCCTGGGTCTGTGTGATGAGGTGCCCTGCTGAATTGCCCTAAATGTGTAGGATCCTGTTGCAGCAGGAGGCAACCCTGAGCGTGGGATCAAAAATGACGATTACACAGCCACCGCCACAAGCACCCAGCGTGGCCACGACAGAACTGTGCTGGTGACCCCACAGCGCCTCTCCTTAGAATGGCCCCCCGGTTTCTCCCACCCTGTCTCTTTCTCTTTCTTCCCCGTTTCTATTTTAGAGCTAGTGGTAATGTCACGGCCATAGAACCAACCAGGCAGCGTTGGGTGAGGGGCTCAGTCACCTCTACGAGGCAGAAAACCACCTGCAAAAGACCAGTGTGGCCTCCCCAGGGTCAGCTGGACAAGGGCATGTGGCTGTGAGGACCAGGAGATCCTTTCTGTCCTTTCAGTCTGACTTTACATGAGCGGGGTCCCTCTGAGAGCTGATAAGCAAGAAAGCCAAAAATCAGTAATAGTCTAATAATAATACAACAGAACGATAATAGTGCGTTTTAACTGACTGCTGTTGCTCTGCTTTTGTCTTTATATAAGTAGTTTTTATAAAGATGTCCTTAGGTTTTAATAAAGGAGTGTCATGTCAACTGTTCCCTATGTTGAAGTTTGCTTAATGTTTCAAAGTGCACTCGTGGGGACCTGTGCCCATGTCATCTGTCATTCTCTGTTGGGGAGGACAGAGGAGCAGGGCTAGGGTCGAGAAGTGGAGGGTGGCGTGAGGGGAGCTGGTCACATGAAGACCTCAGGGGTACAATGCCAAGGGCAGATGGAGAGGCCAGAGGGCCCCTCCAGAAGGGCAAGAGCAAGGCCAGAGAGCAGAGACAGCTGAGGGTCTGACCCTGGCTCCAGACTGCAAGGAGCTGATGCATGTGGGCAGGTCAGGGACAATTACCATAGACGGTCACGCCGTCAGTGGCCCCTGCAGCACACCAGGTGCCTCCTGCTTGTCCATACTCCACATAGGCCTGGGGTGACCCCCAGGGAAGCTCCCGGGCTCCCACCCAGCGCCGGTCACTCAGGATTCCATCCTCTCGTGTCCAGTGCAGTATCCCCCTCCCTCCATCACTGGTCTTTGTCTCCACCTGATCCCTGCCACCAGCATTCAAATACGCCTGTCTGGAAGGGACACTCCAGTATTCACTCCTGGCAATGCTGGGTCAGGCCCTTCCAACTTGTCCCTCCCTGAGAACAGCTAGAAACCCTGGACAAAATAGTTTGTAAATACTCCCTTGAAGGTGTGTAAGAGATGACGAACAGGGTTGCAAAGAATTATGAGTTCAAGGTCCAGAAGAAGACAAAGAGAAAGAGGAGGTAGCATGAGGGGCTGATTTATCCTGGGGGCCTTATTGGTGTTGAAAGAGGACGAACCAGGGTTTCCCAGCTAGGAAATAGGGGTGGGGGAGTCCAAGACTGTTGGGGGGATTGGGACCCCACAGGCTGCAACCATAGAAGGAAGCGTGTACCCGCCCTTGCAACCCATCTACTCACTCCATCTGGGGGCCCAGAGCCCCCCGAGTCTTAGAATTAGAGTAAGGAGGCACCAGACTGCTGTAACAGCACCTCACCCCCGGGAAGCGACAGCATCACTGCTGTTTTCCACCAGAGAGGTTTCATCTCCCAGGCTTCAAAATATTTCTACAAGCAATTTATCAAACACATTCTGTCTGGCACACACCAGAGATAACCAGGTAGATGAAGCAGCAACATGAATAAGAAATAACAGAAACACAGGTAGTAGGGACATCCACAGAGGCCCCAAGGAAAGGATCCACCATACACCTTTAAACAACTGCACTCACCATGCTCAGAATACATAAAATGATGTCTGATAAAAGAAAACAAGCAAAAAGACGCAAGAAATGGCTTAAAGAATCAATTAGAAACTAGAAATAAAAAAATATGATAACCCACAGTAAAGTCTCAGTAACAGGTTTATTTAAAAGCAGACGACACAGACCGAGTGACGTTGGCCAAGGAACAAACTGATGAGTAGAACAGAACGGAGCCCAGGGACTGCCCCGTGCGGACACAGTCGCATCTCTAACAAAGGAGCAGAGGCAGTGAGCGCATAATAGAGAAAAAATCCTTTCCATGAAATGGTTCTGGGACAACTGGACATGCAGGTGCAAACAAAAACATGAATCTAGGCACAGACCTGACACAAAATAATACACTTTCACAAAAAAATAATTCTAAAGGAATCAAAGAACTTAATGTCAAAAGAAATCCAAAATTGTAAAACTCCTGGACGCTAACACAAGACAAAGTCTAGATGACCTTAGTTTGGTGATGACTTTTTAGGTACAACACCAAAGACACGATCCAGGAAATAATTGATAAGCCAGACCCTGTTAAAGTTAAAAAATGTCAGGGCGGAGCCTGTGGCTCAGTGAGTGAGGTGCAGTCTCCATGTGCCGAGGGTGCCGTGTTTGAACTGGGCCCCGGCCAGACTGCAACAAAAACTAGCCAGGCATTGTGGCGGCGTCTGTGGTCCCAGCTACTCGGGAGGCTGAGGCAAGTGAATCGCCTAGGCCCAGGAGCTGGAGGTTGCTGTGAGCTGTGACGCCACGCACTCTACCGAGGGTGATAAAGTGAGACTCTGTCTCAAAAAAAAAAAACTCTGCTCTGCTGAAGACATTGTCCAGTGAATTAAAAGATAAACCACAGAAAGGGAGAAGATATAAGCAGTCCCTGAGTTACACACATCTTACTGATGTACAATTCACACTTATGAATGGAGGCTACTCTGGGTAATAGGTAAGTGTACCTGTTCCAACTCAAAGACAAATTCAACTTAAGAACAAATCTATAGAATGGGTCCTGTGTTTTCTTTTTTATTGAGCAATAATAATAATAATAATGCAAAAAAAGTAACATTGTCAAATAAAAGTATGTCTATCATAGAATGCTTTGACTCTGAGGTTCAGTATGGGGTCATCAGTTAACTTCTTTTTTTTTTTCCAAAGTCTCAAAAAATAGATAACTAATATTTATAAATAAAAATAAAAGATAATTTCACAAAATATAGACAATAGAAAAAAAAGAAATACTTTAAAATCATTATACTTCATCTAGATACACCTGATATTAAAATTGGAAAAAATATATTATTATAAAGTTTTAATTTGCATTTCTCTAATAATTATTAGAGCATTTAATGAGCATTTTTTCATGTTTGCTAGCCATTCGTCTGTCTTCTTTAGAGAAGGTTCTGTTCATTTCTCTTCCCCATTGATGTATGGGATTGCTGGCTTTCTTCTTGTGGATTAAATTAAGTTCTGTATAGATCCTAGTTATCAAGCTTTTGTCTGATTCAAAATATGCAAATGTTCTTTCCCAGTGGGTAGGTTGTCTGTTTGCTTTGGTTGTTGTCTCCTTGGCTGTACAGAAGCTTTTCCGTTTAATTAAATCCCATTTGTTTATTGTTACTGTTGTTACTATTGCCACAGCAGTCTTCTTCCTACAGTCTTTCCCCAGGTCGATATCTCTCAGTGTTTTTCCTATTCTTTCTTTGAAGATTTTTATTATTTCATGCCTTAAATTTAAGTCCTTTATCCGTCTCGAATCAATTTTTGTGAGTGGAGAAAGGTGCGGGTCCAGTTTCAGTCTTTCACATGTGGATATCCAGTTCTCCCAGCACCACTTATTGAATAGGGAGCCTTTCCCCCAGTGGACATTCTTGTTTGGTTTACCAAAGATTAGGTGGCTGTAAGAACCAGTCCTGTTTATAGCCTGGGGATTGCCTGTACTTGCAAAACACATGTCTAATGCGGGACTTGTACCCAAAATACACAAAGAACTCTCACAACCCAACAATAAGAAAATCAACAGTCTGATTAAAAAACAGGCCAAAGGTCTTAACAGACACCTCAGCAAAGGAGATCCACGGTGTCAGAGAAGCACAGGAAAGCTGCTCCAGGTCCTCCATTACCATGATGTCATTATAACAGTGAGATACACAGCACACACCGCAGCGATGACGCAGGATGGGAAAATTCCGAACGCTGACAACACCACGTGCTGGTGAGGACGTGAACTTTCATTCACTGCTGGCGGGAATCCAAGAGGACACAGCCATGTGGGGGGCAGTTTGGTGGTTTTTTACAAAGCAAAACTTTGCCATCTCCAACAATCACACTCCTTGGTATTTATTCAGGGGAGCTGACAACTTAGGGCCACACAGAGACCCCCGCATGGATGTTTATGGCTTGCTTCATAGTTGCCAAAGCTTGCAAGGAACCGAGACCTCCTTTAGCAGGTGACTGGATAAACTGTGGTGCCTCCAGACCACGTAAGATGACGTAGCACTAGAAAGAAAGGAGCTCCTGACCGGGGAAGAGACACTGGGAAACTGCTGTGCATATTCCTCCATGAATAAAGGGAATCTGAGAAGGCCACGGATTATATAAATCTAACTATATCGCCTTCTGGAAAAGGCAAAACGATGGAGACAGTAAAAGAATGGGGGGGAAAAAAAAAGAGTGCTAGGATTACAGGCTTGAGTCATCACACCCAGCCAGGAAAATATTCTTAAAAAGAAAAATTGATTAATCGGATCTCATCACAGTTCAAACGTTTTGCTCTGTGAAAGACCCTGTTTTGAATGGAGGAAAATACAAGCTGCAGCCCAGAAGTAAATATTTGCAACCCTCAAAGCACTTGTAAGTAAACACATAAAAAACACTCAGAACTAAACGTCAAAAAGAAAACAATCAAATTAGACACAAAGCCACTTTGTAAAGAGGATATACAGAAGGCAAATCATTTTGCTAAAGATCAATTAATTGGCCTAATTTTTTAATTTTTTTGCTCACGCTTTTGGCTTCAGAGCTAAGAAACCACTGTCCACCCTGAGGTCATGAAGATGAACTCGCACGTTTTCTTCTAAGAGCTTTACAGCTTTAGTCCTTACATTAAGGTCTTTGATTCATTTTTATTTAATCTTGTGTATGGTCAGGGAGAGATAGAAACAAGTTTATTCTTTTGCATGTGGACATCCAGTTGTCCTAGTACTTGTGATTATTTTGTCACCCTTGTCAAAAATCAACTGACCATAAATGTGAGGGCTTATTTCTGTACTCTAAATTCTGTTTCTCTGATCAATGGGCAATATCTGCCCTTATGCCAATACCACACTGCTTCAATTAGCATAGCTTTGGAGTAAGTTTTGTAGATGCAAAGTGCGAGTCCTCTAACTTTCTTCTTTTTTTGTTTAACATTGTTCTTTTTTGCTTTGGATATTCTGGGTTCTTTGCATTTCCATATGAATTTTATCTTGTCCATTTCTGCAAAGAAGGCAGCAGGGATTTTGGTAGGGATTTGCTTGAATCTACACATCCATTTGGAGAGAATTGTCATCTTAACAATGTTGTTCTCCAGTCCATACACATATGATGTCTTTCCATTTATTTAGAGCTTTAATTTCTTTAAACAATGTTTTTTAGTTTCCAGAGTATATGCTGTACACTTGTTTTGTGTAAATAAAGGCAGAAAATAAGCACATGAAACAACGGTTAACATCATTGACCACTAGAGAAATGCTAATTAAAATCACAAGGTGATCTCAGTACATACCTATAAGACTAGCAAAAAAACAAAACAAAACAAAAAAAAAAAAAAAAACTGTGTTGAGTACTGGTGAGAATATGCAGAAACCAGATTACACATACATTGCTGACAGGAATGTACAATGGTACAGCCACTCTGAAAACAGTTTGACAGTTTCTTAAAAAGCTAGACATGTGACTACCATTTAACCCAGCAATGGCATACCTGGACAGATAAATGAAAACTAATATTCATGCAAAAAAATTGTACATGACTGCTTTTTTTTAGCAGCCTTATTCATAGAAGCCAAAAAGAACCCAAATGTCCTTCAACTGGTCAATGATAAAACAGTGGTGGCGAGCACCTGTAGTCCCAGATACTTGGGAGGCTGTGGCAGGAGATTGCTTGAGCCCAGGACTTTAAGGCCTCCGTGAACTATGATGATGCCACTGCACTCCTTCTCATCGAGTTCAGATGACAGAGTAAGACCTTGTCTCAATCAGTCAATCAATAGATAGTAAATAGAACAAGCATGACTTACTCAGGTGTATCCTAGAAAAGTAGGAAAGTCAGGTTGATTTAACGTCAGAAAAAAAATAAAATATAATTCACGTCATTAGTGTTTTCTCTTAAAAAAAAAAAAATATATATATATATATATACACACATAATCATCACAATAGATGCAAAAAAAAAATTATGGCTCGGCACCTGTGGCTCAAGCGGCTAAGGCACCGGCCAATACACCTGAGCTGGCGGGTTCGAATCCAGCCCGTTGCAACAATGACAGCTGCAACCAAAAATAATAGCCAGGTGTTGTGGCAGGTGCCTGTAGTCCCAGCTATTTGGGAGGCAGAGGCAGGAGAATCGCTTGAGCCCAGGAGTTGGAGGTTGCAGTGAGCTGTGATGCCACAGCACTCTACCCAGGGTGAAAGCTTGAGGCTCTGTCTCAAAAAAAAAAAAAAAAAAAAAAAATTGTAAAGTTCAACAGCCATTCACAATGAAAAATGTGGGGCGGCACCTGTGGCTCACTGAGTAGGGTGCAAGCCCTATATACCATGGGTGGCGTGTTTGAACCTGGCCCCAGGCAAACTGCAACAAAAAATAGCCAGGCATTGTGGCGGGCGCCTGTAGTCCCAGCTACTCGAGAGGCTGAGGCAAGAGAATCGCCTAAGCCCAAGAGCTAGAGGTTGCTGTGAGCTGTGACACCATGGCACTCTACTGCAGGTGATAAAGTGAGACTCTGTCTCTAAAAACAAAACAAAAAACAAAATGAAAAATGCCAGGCAAGCTAGAAGTATAGGGAACTTTCCTAAAGCAGATAACATAACCATAAAAAACCCCCCAAAAACAAAAAACACATTTTCTACGTCTCAACACTTGAAATGTTGAAAACTTTTCTTTGCTGTCAGAAGCGAGCCCATGGTACCAGCTGTCACCACTGCTACTCATCATTGACTGTGAAATCCCAGGCAGCAGTGAGGCACAGATAAGAAACAAAAGGTGCAAGGATCAAAAAGGAAGAAATTAAAACATCGCCTTCACAGATGGTATGATTGCATAGGTAGAAAACCCAAAACAATCTAACATAAATTAAGCCTAGTAACTAAGCATAAAACATGTGTCTTGTTCATGCAAAATCTAACATGGGTTGGAGAGAGCCCTCTACTCTATACCACGAGATGATGTACCCTTCATCCTATCCATCACCATCTCACTGGTTGCCTCCAAGGTCACCGGGGAACCACAAGGCCAGATCTAATTGGGTCTGCTCTGTGGATAACAGAACATCAAGACTTGTTCCAGGCACAGAGCCAAGAAGTTGCCAAGTCATGCAGCCAAAGCACATGCCATTGACCTCAAGTAACACCCAGATCTAAAGTCTTTTCCCCAAAGAATGAAAGCATGACAAAAACCCAGGTGCTAACACTTTCAAAAGCGAGGGGTCTGTTGTTCAGGAATGTCCAGTGCTAAGACCCCTCTTCATACCTCTCCAAAAATAGCCAAGTTTAAAGCCCTCCACTCAAAACCTTCGCTGAATACCAAGCCGTCCTCCCAACTCATAAAAGTTTGCCCTCACCCCCAGATCAGGTAGATAGATTTGGGTTTTGCCTCTTATCTCCTTGCTGGTTGATCTCACGATGAAGCCTTTTCTTTTCTCAAAAGCCAGGGCCATAGGCATTGGCTTCTACACGCATCTGGCAGTGGTCCCTCTGCTGGGCAACAAGCACAAGAGGGAAAGACAGAGGGTATGGGAAACACATCAGCCCTTCAACACTTTGGCTGGGAAGTGGTGCACATCACTTCCACTCTTATTTCATTGGCTAGAACCAGTCACATGACCCCCCAACCACCAGGAAGCAGGAAGTATAGCCTTCCTGTGTACCCCTCTGGTCATCCCTTTCCCCACATGTAGAATGTAATCTCACCTTCTAAAGCGAGAAAATTCCACTCCCAGGAGTCACAGAATCGAGGGTCTCTGAACAATCTGCCCAGTGCTTTCCATCCTGCCTCCTCTTGGTCTGGTGGTTTCTAAACTAAAACAGACATGTCACCAGCCTCCCATAGAGAGGCAGTATCCAGTGATGAAGGAGGGTCAGGACAACTGCAATAAACACTTCTGCAAAGACAGGCAGGGGTAACAATTCTGTGATCTTCCTGGGTAGCAGACATTGTGAAGATGCCTCCTCTGGGGTGGGCAAGGTTTCTGGATGTGGCACCTCTGGGAGGGGGGATGTCCCTTGTTCATCTTTCTTGCTGGCTCCAATGTCATCCCACCATCTTCCTTGGCCACATCTCATGTGGACATGAAAGAACAAGATGTGCTTACAGGCAGTGAAACTCAGCTGCTATTGGCCATGGAAAATTGTGGGCGCAAGGTTTTAAGTCAGGGACAATCAAGGCCCTTTTTAATCCAAACTCTAGATTTCTTTTGCAATACTATGTCCTCAAAATTCTAGTAAGCTTTTGATTTATTTATCCACATACCATAATTCCATCCCAAAGTTCTTTTTGAGATATAGATCTCAACTTATTTGCCTTCTTTGCCTCAATGTCTCACTCACACCCAACATCATGGCAGCTACCTTGAGACTACCTACATCTTTTTAATCTGTGTCTTGTTGTCCCAAGGTAACTTGGACCATCATGCTCAGAGGAGCTCTCCATCCTCTATCAAGTTAGTTGACATCTGGAAACAGACAGCTTTCGAATTTTCCTAGGCCCCAAATTTCTGCAACTTCTCTATCCTCTTTATTGCTGCTTTAAAACTACCTGCTTCTTTCCTGAGTTTATGTCTTTCTTGCAAGACCTTGTTGAATAGTCAACAGCCAAGATACCTTCATAATTGTTGTAGTATTGCAATTCGATGGGCTACAAGTGAATGCAAGTACCCCTTTTAACTAAATATATTCATAGCACAAACTGCCATTTCCTAGCCTCCAGTACCAGTATCCTTATCACCCAACATCAGCCTCTAAGCTAATGCTGTATATTTTAGCTTTGTGATAGAGCAGCACCAATTATTAGTCTGGACAGGATGAGCTACACTGAGGTGAAGATGAAGTGGCGTTTATCACTCATGTAAAGATTCAGTCAGGCAATGCTCCAGCGAAGTTCTCCTCCACAAAGTGACTCAGGGATCCAACTGCTTTTGTCTCTGTCTCCACAATTTTAACACAGACACACACCCCCCCCATGGTAAAGTCCATGGGGAGGGAAATAGAAAAAGGAGGCACTCTTATTTACCTCATCCTAGAAATAATGTTATATGTTGCCTTCCTAAAAATCCCCAAATTAAAACATACAACAAATATACTGTTATCAATCAATATGTCATTGGCATAGGAAGAAATAAATAGATTAGAATACAAAAATACAGATGAGTATGTATAATAATTTAATATGATAAAAGTTATATTTCAATATAGTGGAGAAACTAACTTCGTATTAAAGACTCAAATAGAATGATAAAAATTCAGCAAGAAATTTTAAAGTTTATATGAATACTCTCAACATAAGAAAATGTTCCCAACCAAGACCAGACACCAGAAGCTACCAAAGAAATGATAAACATTTGGTAATGCTAAAATTAATTTTTGTAGGACAAAAGATGACACAAAATCAGCATGTCAACAAGATTTAGAACACAGAACCACACACAAGGCTCATATTTAATATACAGAGGACGTGGAAGAAACAATTCAATAGAGAGAGAAAAAGAGACACCATAAGATAAGTCACAGAGTGAATCCAAATGGCACCAGACACATAAAAGACCTCTGGACTCACCGGAATGAGAGGAGCAAATTGAATAATGAGATACCACTTTACACCTGTCAGATTGGCAAAAAATAAATCCACGAACCTATTATTGGCAACTATGTGAGAAGAGGGTGCTCTTATGCACTGCTACCAGAAATGAGAATTATCACCTCCGTTGAAGCAGTCTGCTCTACTGAAGCAGTTAAAATTAAATACATATGCCCTTTGACTTAGCATGGATGGAGTGGAATTCCAGGTTGGAATGGAATCAAAGTGATGCTTATGAACATGGAACAGAGTCAGTACAATGGGAAAAAATGCAAATATATAACACACACACACATACTTGCTTTTGCTTTAAAATTTATTATATATGATACAAAGTTTGCAAATAATATATAATCCTCTTTATTGTAAAATTTATATAGTCAACTGATTCTCACAGAAACTTTTGTTGATTTTTGCCAGAGTGTTATGTCTATAACCAACCAATAGTTGCAACTAATAAACAAATGTAGATCCAACATGAATGTTCGTTGATGTTTTCATTTTTGCTAATGAGTAAGATGGAAGTAAACCAAAGAAGATTCACTCATTCATCACTGGTGTGAGCGACCTCTTTGCTGAATTGGATAACTGTTTTCTAGTCCTGAAAGAATAATCCCTTGATTGTTTTAGGCTATTCACAATGTAATAGCTACAGACTTAACACTTTTGAGCTGAATTTGCATTATTAATGTTTTCTCCATCACTTGTTCATGTCTAGACAATCAGCAATCAACAAAGCAATTAATGATGGTGTGATGGTGTGATGGATTTGTGGTGTTTGTCGATTTCCATAGCATATATTCTTTCACTCTGGTTGACTTTATCCATAGGAGGTCTCTCTGAACACAGTCTTGGGAAGAGAGTCACAGAAGCCCACTGTTATAAAGGGTTTGATAATGAATATACATAACCTCAAGAGCATCAATAATAGTAAAATGAGGCAAGATAATTAGGAAGTGATTACTCTGAGTATTTATTGCCTTTGTTTTTAATATAATGTATTTAATCATAAGTTTATGTAATTTAATTTTTACTGGCTGCATTTAACAACTGACTCATAAAATTCCTGAAAAATTCACTCTTGCCAGTCAGTATGTACTGGTTCCAGCTCACCCCTGGGAATAGTTGATTAATATGGAATGGCCACACTGTAGAATTTTACGCAACTATTTAAAAGAATGAATTGGAGCTCTACCAGGGACTTGGGGGATGGGGTTCTCAAAGAATTATTAAATTAGAAAAGCAAAATATAGAATAAATAAGTATGATATTAATTTCATTTTTGTAACATAATGCCCCCTCCAATAAAATCTATCTGTATCTGCACACATTAATAAATGATTGAATAAGTATTCAGAAGAATAAATCAACTTGATTTGGGGGTATAGGATGTGATGTGTAGGAAGGAGGAAAAAAAGCCAAGCAAAATAGGAAAACAGAACCTAAAAGACTGCCAAGAAAGCAAATTATACAGATGGGAACACATTTTGACATTTATGTATAATATATGTATGTATTTGTTCATGTCATTAAAATAAATTTTTAAACCAAACATTCATTTGGATGGTTGTTTAGGTTATCAGTGCTGTATAACAAACCACCCTGAAACTTAGTAGTCCAAATTGCCAACATCTACAATGACCATCCTGTGGGTTGAGTGTCTGTTTTGTTGCTTCACATAGTGTTTGCTATGGTGTTGGGATAGCTGGAGGGTTCCACATGACCTCCTTCACACGGTGAGGGATTGATTCTGGCTACAAACTGGGAGCTCAGCTCTTCTCCATATGGGCCTCCACGGGGCTGCTTGGACTTCCTCACACTATGGTGACCAGGTTCTAAAAAGGAGCACTCCAAGAGGCAAAGGCTGGAACTGCATCATTTCTGCCACATGCTACTGGTCAAAACAATCATAGGCCCAGCTCTGATTCTAGGGGGAGGGGAAACAGAACTCACTTTCGGATGGAGAGGTACCACGATCATAGTGCAACAGTATCTGTAGGATGGCATGTACAGTCTCGGAAACCAAATGGACCATAGTGATCCGTCCCCTTGCTCATGTGACCTAAACTCACAAAGAATCATAGAATCATTGACAGTCAGAAATAGAAGGGACCTTGGTAAGCATCAAATCCAAACACCTTGTTTCAGTGATGGGGAAACTGAGGCCCAGAGAGACAGATAACACAGTTCGGTCAGTAGCAGAGCACAAACACTAGCCAAGTCTTCAGATAACAAGTCAAATTGTCACCACATTTCTCCAGTAAGTCTTGATTGTTCAGCCAAACCAATCTGCCTCATCTTGCCCAGACTTCGCCTGTTTCCATTTATCCACCCATCCACCAACCCAGCAACCCTTCCACCTGCCCATTACATCCTAGACACCATGCGGAGATAGCTAGACATCAAGGCTAATAGAGCACTGGCTGCCCCTCGTACCATGTTTGTCTTATGAATCCCCTTCCCCTCAATCCTCGCTCCCTGGGCAGGACCCAGCAAAGCCCTTAGTGACAAGCCCCAGGAGAGCCGTCTGTGGGTAATTATTATGTTACAGGCTGAAATGCTCCTGAGAGACAGGAAAGAAAAGATCCACCCCAGCAGAGAAAGCTCCCTGTGAATTAGTCAAGTTCTGCTCTCAATCCGAGTTAACCATTCTATTTTTAGATTTTTTTTTTTTTTACTCAATTTCAGTGATGTCAGTAACAATAATAAAAGTAATAATAACAATACTGGGCACTGTACTAGGTGCTTAGATGCTTTAATATGCTGCTTCATTTAGTCCTAGGAACAAATTAACAGGTAGGCACTATTATTTCTTTTACAGGTAACAATGCCAAGACTCAGATTAGTGGATGTGCAAAAAAAGGACACAGGTGTTACCTCTCTACTGTTCATGATAACTGAATATGTGAACACCTGCCACACACAGGCCCAGACTGCACTTGCTGGGTGCGTCCATCCATTCACTCGACATTCAACAAATATTTATTGAGCACCTCATATGTGCCCGTGAAGGAGCGTCCACTCTAGCAAGAGACAGATGGTGAGCAATAAGCATTATACATCGTCTGACATAATAGTGTTTCAGGAGTGTTCTGAGAAAAAGAAGAGGTAGAGCAGGGTGGGTGAGGAGTCTGCAGTATTAAGGTAGTGGAGGTGGGTCGCATCGAGAAGGGAGGTGGAAGGTAAAGGAGGCGAGGCTATGAGTCCAGTGAACGTCTGGGAGAAGAGCATCCACGCAGAGGGAGCAGCAGTGCAAAGGCCTTGGGGCAGGAGCGTCAGGAGCATGCTGGAGGAGCAGAGGGGGGACTGCGTGGCTGGAGCACAGTGAACAAGGCAGGAGGGTGAGAAGAGGCATAGAGAGGGCACAGGGAGTCAAATTATCTGGGGCTTTGCAGAGCCCAGAACAGCCTGGATTTCAGGTGACACATGCCTCAGCGAGGCAGAGGATTGGCGTTATCTGGCTTAATGTTTCAAAGGCTTCTTTTGACTGGGGTGCTGGGAGCAGACTGCAGGGAGGCACAGACTGAGGCCACGTGTGTGGGATAGAAACAATGGGGCTGGGAAGAAGGGGGCGGATCCTGGGTGTGCTGTGCCCAGGGTGCCGACACGATGCCTGGCAGGTTGGGTGTGGGGCGGGAGAGACAGAAAGGCACTACAGCATTCCTGGTCTGAACCCCTGGACTCACGGGCTGCCGCCAACCAGGGGAGGCCAGGATGGGTCAGAGGCTCAATATTGAGTGCACTGGGCTTGAGAAGAGATAGCTTTGACATCTGAGCGGAAATGTCACAGAGCCAGAAATCTAGTTGGAAGTCAGGACAGAGATCCAGGCTGGAGGTATAATGTGAAAGTCATTGGCATCTCGAAGGCATTTAAAGCCCCCAGGCAGGACAAGATTGCCAAGGAAGTGAGTGACAGGAAACACAACCTCCAGAATGCCCCAATATGTTCAAGGTCAAAGAGACAAGAAAGAGCCAGGAAGGCAGAGAGGAGGAACTGCCAGAGGGTAGGAGGGGAAGCTAAGAGCGTGCAGGCTCCTGGCAGCCAGGAGGAGAGAGGGACCTGTCAGCAAGTCAGACACTGCTGGTGGCCGGGACAGGTGAGATCTGACAGCTGCTGGGGTTGGGGTGGGGGCTACTGCTGGCTTCACTAAAAGCAGTTTCAGGGATCTGCGGGGTCAGGAGTGTGCCCAGGAGAGGTTGAGAAAGATGGGGAGATTTGGCTTTTTCAAAGAGCTTTGCTATCGAGGTGGGAAAGACACAGGGAAAGCAGAGGGCAGAATAAGCGGAGACCGAAACTGTGCCTAGTGGCGGAGAAACGGCTGGCCATGTAAAGTGGATGCTGAGAGAGAAGATGAGGAAATGTTTGCTGAGCACCTGTCCGGAGCACGGGTGGGCTGGGGCCGCGTGCAGGACAGGGAAGGAGACCGACATAGCATGGGCTCCACGGGGCACCAGGTCCCCAAACCTCACCCAGGCCCACCACTCGCATAGGTTCCCATGGCGGGGCAGCTCGTGTTCTTTTAAAAGAATGTCCTGATTGCAGTTTGGGCGTCCCACCTTCTCATTAATTGTTTCAGAAAATAACCAAGCGGCTGGCAAATATCCAAGCCAAACCCAGTGGGGGAGGCAGCAAGACGTGCCATGCACGAGGAATCTGAGACTGAGCCCGAGAGGCAGGGACAGACGGGCTCCTGTTAGAAATGTCTATTTGTGGCTCCTCAGTCTAATTTCTGAATATGATAATGAACAAATATTGGTCTTTCCTTCTGCAGCCTTTTCTATCTGGTTGCCTCAGCCAAATAGATGTTGCTACTTCTTGTTTTCTAGAACTGCAGAGAGGCTGGGGCACACAGAGGGGAGGGGCATCACCCAGGGCCTCACAGTGGTACAGGAGGGGGAACTGGAAGGTTAGAGACCCTTGGAAGGCATCTTCGCTTGCCCTAGACGTGAGCTCTACCACCTGTGTTTGAATACTGCTTACATACCACCAAGGACAGGGAGCTCACTACCCCCAAGTGGTCCATTCCATTGTTAGATGGCTCCAATTGTTAGAAAGTTTGTTCATTGGACAAATCCCATTTTTTAGATCCTATAATGTGCTGAGTACTGTTCTAGACACAGGATGTAGTGAGCCCTGAGGGTTCGGTGGAGAGAGCAGCAGGAGCCCACAGAGTCAGCAAAGGGAAGGGAGGGAGGGGAGATGTTGACAAGTGCTACTGCAATGCAGAGGACAGAGGGAGGTGGGACAGTGATGGGGCCTTCACACTGGCGACCAACAGCCAGGTCAACTAAGCTGACAGCTGGGTGACCAGGAGTTGTACATGTCGGTAACAGAGAGGCGGCATGCTGGACAGAGGTGCGTGGAGAAAGGGAGCCCCAGAGGTGGGTGGGCACCCTTGACCTTTTCACTGGGGAAGAGTCAGCCCCAGAAGGAGAAACTGGGGCAGGGTGACGGGCACTGGCTGCCTGACTTCAGGAACTGTCTGCAGGCAGCCCGTTCACTTCTGCTCACCACCCCCATCTACCCTCCCCCCACCCTAGGTCTCCACCATCTGCTTTGAGTGGTGTTGGGGGGAAGGTGGCAGTGGGGTTGTGATTGCAGCTAACAGATACCCTGAGGAAGCTCCTAAGGCCCCAGTGAGCCCTGCCATTGTTCCCTCCAAAGCTCATGTTGAAACTCAACCCCCAGTGTGGCAGCATGGCCGTGGGGGCGGGGGGTGCTGGTTAAGAGGGGATGGATGAATGGAGCCTCTGCCCTCAGGGTCGGATTAATCCCTTCCTGGGTTAGTGGATCAGTGGGTTATCCCGGGAGTTGCATTAGTGGTTTTATAAGAAGATGAAGAGAGACCCGAGGGATAAGCTCAGCCCCTGGCTATGTGATGTCCTGGGCCATTCTGGGACTCCACAGAGAGCCCCACCTACAAGAAGGCCCTCACTGGTGATGCCCCTCAACCTTGGACTTCTCAGCCTCATGTATGAAATAACTTCCTTTTCTATATAAGGAACCCAGTTTTGGGTATTCTGTTGTAAGCAATGGAAAACAGACTAAGATGCTCAAAAAGAAGGGGCCAAGTTGGGGTGCAGAGTCTGGGTGCTCCCCAACCTCTGGAGGCCTTGGAGACTCCAGGGCTTGCTGTGCTGGCTGTGCTCCTGGTACTGAGGCCAGATCCAGCCCCTCTCTTGTCCTGCCCGCTGGCCCAGCCCTGCCCTTGGGGCCCTGTGCCTGCTTCCCTTACCCAGAGACAGCACTGCAGAGGCCTGAAGGAAAATCTCATCCCTCCTGGAACCTCCTTGAGTTTGTGGTGGGCTGAAGACTGTCCCCACAATTATATGTCCTTGTCCTAACCTCTAGGAGCTATGGGGGTGACCTCATTTGGATATAGGGTCTTTGCAGATGTGATTAAGATGAGGTGTCCTTATGAGAAAAAGAGAGAGATTTGAGACCCACAGGCACAGAAAAGACCCAGAGGAAAAGCCACACGACTTTGGAGGTGGAGCCCGGGGTGATGTGACCACAAGCACAGACCACCAAGGGCTGCCAGCAGCCATGGGAGCTGGGAGGAGCTGGAACAGACTCACCCAGGAGGCGCCAGAAAGAGTTCTGTGCTGCCGACGCTGAGATTTCCAACTCCCTGTCTAGAGAATAAATTTCTGTTGGTTTAAGCCACCTGTTTGCAGGAATTTGTGATGGCAGCCCTAAAAAAACTCAGGGACCAGGCTGCTCAGGTGACAAGTGCTCTATAAACATGTACAGAGTGAGTGGGTGAAGGCTGGGCTGGCATAGGCTGGCGTGTCCTGGCCCTGCACCTGCTCTCCATTGACACTGCTAGGTACAAGGTCAGGTCCACTCCTGCCATCTGGCCCCAGTTCCCCAGTCCCAGCCCCGGACCCAGTGCTGCCACACTTGTGTTCCCTATCTCAGCCAAGCTGTAGCCGAGTGGCTGGGTGGCTCTGGGCTCCTGTAGACTAAGCATGGGCACTTGTGCATGGTGGGCACCGAGAGAGTTCTCAGCACACCTTCAACCCCGAAGCAAGTGACTGGCACAAGACAAGCTCGGAGGAAGCTGTTTTTGCCTGAAGCTGATGGTTCTTATATGTAATTTTACCCTTATCAATAGAGGCTGCTTGTAAAATATATGGCCATGTGGATTTAAAGGCTCTTACACTTCAGTAAAATTCCTAAAAATACAAGCACAAATCAGCGGTAGGGGATCTTTTGTCAGACCATGTGTCCTAGATCCAGCTGCCTGGAGGTGTGACTGCCCCTCTCCTGTCCCTGTCAGAGGATAAATAACGCTGACCTTCCTGGCACCTTCTTCCCCCTGGATGTGCCCTAAGCTAGAGGAAAGTGGCATCTGAAGCATTTCTGCCTTCACCCAGGAGAGGACCAGCGCTGCTGCCCAGCGGAGGATAGCCTGACCCAGCCCCACAGCTCTCAGGGTCCTCCCAAGGTCCCCTCCCCTGCTGGGGCCACCTGCTCCCTCCTTGGAGTTCCTTGGGCCCTGGGCTACTCCTCATACATCTTACCCTCACGTGGACATGACCGCAAGGGGCTGTGACTGCATCCGTCACAGAGCACCCATCCTGGGACCCTCAGAGTCCACCCATTCCAACAGCAGCACCAGCTGAGCACAATCTGGAGACCCTTGTGACTGCACCACCACCTCCAAGGGTTCCAGCCTCCTGAGCCTCCCTCCCCCAAGCCTGGAACACCAAGAGTCAGGAAGGTGAAATGGGGGTGGTCTTATGCTGCTGTGTGCAAGGAGGTTCACCAGGCAGCATGGAAAGCAGAAGACAGGAGCTGGTCACTACCAGTCTCTCCTCCGTGATAAGGAAACACCACCCCCACCATGTCCCAGTAGGGGGAGAGTGAGCAGGAACCTGAACCCAGCCATCCTGCACCAGACGTCATACCACCTGCCACCCCCTGCCCTGGTGGCCCCTATTTGCTAGAGGGCAGTTTGGGGGTGGAAGGCAGAGGATCAGACTAGACTTTTGGGATCCCCAGGCTGCAGGAAGGCTCTGAGCAGAAGAGAAGGCCCAGGGCAGGACTACAGACTGCCACTAGGAAAAGCCATTCCAATACCACCAGGGCCAGCCATTATGGGATCCAAAGATTCTATAATTTACTGCTTTAACTCAAGTAACACACAAATATTTTCCTCTTGCAAATTGGGTAGAAACACATGGCCATGTGAACAAGGGCCCTCCCTATACCTCGGAAGCTGCTGTATGCCAGGGAGGCCTCCGTTTTTCCCCAGATCCCGGGAAGGTGCTCTGCCTTTTGGAATCCTGCCCCTTTGTTCCAGAAATCATCACTACATCATGGGGGCTTATCGGACGGCACCCCACATCCAGAAAGCCCTATTAGAGGCCCCCTACTGTTGCCCTGCCCTAAAAGGTAGGAAACTGAGGCTGCAAGAGTCTTGTCCCCTGGGCTGAGAACCCCTGGGAGGGGGTTGGTGTCCCTCAAGTTCATGCCTTGTGTGTTTGTGGGATGATCAGAAGGAAGAGAAGGAAACAGGGAGGAAGGGAGGAGGGAGAAAGAAAAGGTAGAAGGGAAGAGGAGGGATGGGGGAAGGGATGGCGCAGGGGGAGGGATGAGGAGGGGAAGGGATGAGGAGGGAAGGAATGAGGAGGGGAGGGATGGT